>JAXQQM020074130.1:0-12508 GCA_034641835.2 Pinus albicaulis
AATAAAAATTTATAATTAATGTTGGCGAGGAGTCAGGTCTCGCGGAAAAGACCCAGGTTCAGGAGTTGTGGCCAACAAAGGGGTCTGATGTAGTCTAGGATCACGTCGGCATTTTCACCCTGCTCCGGGGAACAGTGAGTCTCACCCGAGGCGTGCCGCAACCACATGCAGAAGGGGATGAGATCAATGGCAAGGGTAAAATTCGCAACTCATGATGGAAAATACATCGATCACATAGACAGATTCATATACGCAAGAGCACTTAATAAGCATTCAGACATTTGCAAACAAAATTTTAAACCAGCATAAACACATCACATGCATGTAAACCTCTCATTGAGACAGCAACCCTTCATTGTATTAATCTCTTGGCAAAGCACATGATTACATAGCATTTTCAGCGATAGCTTACAACTCTGTTACAGATGTTTTTCGGAACAGAAAGGTAGAATAGAGAAGATGAGGAACCATAGGAAGGTCGTGCATGATTTTCCCACAGTCGCTTTGTGCTTCTTCTCCTGTCATGAGCCTCGCAACCTCTGCAGCATCCCCCTTCTTTCAGCTGGGTGACTGTTATTTATTCACCCGCTCTCGCGACTATCAGTTCCTCTGTGTCTTTCCTTCAGCTGCTCCCAGCTTCTCTCCTGTTATCTGTGTATTCCGCTTTCTGTCTTCTGCTGTGTGTTTTCTTCATCTGTACTTGTGCGTGTTCTATCTTTAGCTATCTCATGCTTCCATGCCACCTTGATAGCTCCGCGACTCTTGGTAGTTGCGACGCGGTCGCGATTGCCATGTGTCTTCATGCCGCAACTCAAAAGGTCAAAATTCAAAATGTTCTAACCAAGATTTCAAAAACAATCAAAAACAAGGGCCCCAACAGGCCGCGACCACAATTCCTTGACTCGTCCCTGAGTCAATCACAAATGAAATTTTCCACCTCCATTGCCCCGCTGGCTCCCGTGCCCTGTTCTATTGTGCCTTTGTCCCGTGCCCTTTCCTGTTGTGCTCCGCCAAGCTGCTATTCAAACAAGGGCCCCAACTCCGGGACCCTGTGGAGCGCTATATCTTTGAACCTGGTGAAGTCTGACACCGCTTGCTACCATTCCTGCATGAGCGAGTCTGCTTCTTCAGTGATCCTGGTGGCAGTGGCCTCCTCTATATTTGTCGAGATTGCCCCGAACATCGTGGTAAGCTAGGTCTCGGCCTTTGCATCCAGCTGTTGTATTGATCTGGCACTGGCTTGAATGGGCGGACGGATTTCCTGAACGACCTGCTTGGCCACTGCTTAGTTGGCCTTGGTTTGTTTCATTTGAACCTCAAGCTCGTCCGCCTGGGCATAGAGTTGATCTAACCGCGCTGGGTCTACGGTCCCCTGAATTTCCCTGGAAATCTGTTGCAGCTGGGCGGAGATGGGCTGCGTTTTAACTATGAGGGCGAGTGAACACTCCTGCAGACTTCGCAGGAGGCCATAAGCCTCACGTGCTGTGGAGTGAAGGGTCGCCTGCATGCAAGCTTCCTGGGTCTTCTTGGCAGCCACCTGTTCTGAGTAGACAATCTGTGGGTCGGGGAGGGCGGGCCGTGCGGCTAACGCCGCTTGAAGTTCCTGACTCTCCCTGCATAGACCAGTGAAGGCAGACCGAATGTGGTAAGCCTGGACAGCCACATTTCTCTCCACGATATCATCAGGAAGTGGGGCGTGGTGAGCCCTTACAGTGGGCCATAGGTCTGAAAACGCCCGAGCAGCAACAGTGACCTGATCCTGCAGGTAGGTCTTCTCCTGGGTCAGCTGATCGCGTTGTTCAGTAAGCGCTGTGATCTGATGGTGCTGCTCATCGCACCGTTGCTGCAGCTCTGAATGAAGCTGTTCGGCCTGCAGGGCCTCCCGCTGAATGAATAGGTACAACTGCCCTGTACCCCATGTTTCTACGTTGGCAGTGCCGAAAGCGCCCTGCTCCGGCATTCGCTCTTGCAAAGGTTGGCCACTGGCCACTGATCGGTTGGAGTTCTCAGGAGGAGACACCGGTGTCTGTTGCTGCATTGAAGTGCCCATATCAGATTCATGCCATTCTTGCTGAGTGGTCTGGTCTGTGGGGGGAGGGTCAGCATGCTCAGGCGGAGCCTCGACCGAGTCAGCCCCAACATTGGCCAGCCGAGTAAATATAGTAGAGACAGGATCCTGGGGTGTGGCCACGGGGTCGACTGGTGGTACTACGGCCTCGGGTCTCCTCCAAAAAGTTCCCGGATCAGAGGGTCTGATACAGTGGCAGATGATTTGGATGGAACGGATGAAGTGGTAGGTGGACGGCCGGTGGAGGGAGCGGTGGACGGGGTGAAAGAGGTACGGGGGAGGTGGATGTTGAGGAATTCTGATGGATCGATCAGGGGTTCCTCTGGAATCAATGTCCCTGTGAGTGGAGTGGATGGCGGATCATCATCAGTAAGGTCCACCACCGGATCAGGGACGACGATGCGGGCCCGCTTGGATGGAGGGGGGTCTGACTGATTAGGTCCCGGGCCCGTTTCACCCATTGGGGTGATGATGGGGCTGGTAGAAGTGAATAAGTTGGTGGGGATGGGAGAAGTGAGAGGGGCAGTATGGGACAGAGTGAGAGAACGACTAAGGTGGAATTCAGAAAATAAAGGGAACAACGGGGCACCACTTGAAACAACTTGGGTCGCGACGTTCATACTTCGTACCTGGGCATTGAAGTGTTGTATGACAGGGACCAGTGATTCGGGCAGTTCCTGTGAGGTCCCGGCTGCATCCTGAGAAGGTCCCGCCGCGACCTGTGAGGACCCTGCTGCGCCTGTCTCGGCAGTCCGCTACGTCGGCAGCATCTGCTCAAAGTTATATCTGGGGATCCCGTCGCGGATGTGCTTTATGACCCCCGGCCACGCAGAGACCTCGCGGTGGAAGGTATCATCATCCAGCTAGAATCTGAGCGGCGTCATGTGGAAGGTGGCTTCCGGCAGGCAAGTGGGGCGGAGGTAAGTGTGCCTGTGGCTTACCCCGAACCATACCTGCTTACTATACTCATCCAACAGGTGCCTGGGCACCCGTTGCTGGTTAGCCACCACATCTCTCATTAACCCGTACCAAGCCCGAAACGCTTCCGCGTTCACCGGTTTAGTGCTAGGGTCAGAGGACACCTGCCACGGGGTGAATTTCATCCCGAGGGGCTGGCTCGCGGTAGTTTCTACTGGCAGCCGGACAGGAGGAATGTGCCATTTCCACATGGCGAAAGCTACAATCAGGTACCCATAGATGAAACTAGGGGTGCACTTATAATTCTCTTCGCATGCCGCGAACAGTTCTTTGAGCACGAAAGAACACCAATTTAGCCTGGTGCCTTGGATACAGTGCTCTGCAATGGAGATTGTATCCAAGGTGCACTCTCCTTTGGTATAATGCCACATTGTCTTGCTAGCAATGAGGTAGCAAGTGAACCGAATATCCGACTTGTTAATCAAATCAATTTTGGCACCTTCCCCCCCCCCAGCAAGTGCCATACTTGGTGTAGAGGTCTGTGTCACCCGACTTTCGAGCGCGCTTGGAAGATGTCTGACCGACAGCGGAGACATCTGCGCCATTCTGAGACAGCCCTGTGAACCAATGAATGTCTTCGGCGTGAAAGGGGATTTCCTCGTTGAGCCACAAGGACCCGTTCTGAATTCGGCTAAGGAGGAACCGGGTGCATTGCAGGGCCGGTCCGGTGGTCCCAAAAATAGGAAGAGTTCTTAAACTCATCAGGGACGATTGCTGGAGGCCCCTGTACTCTTGTCGCATTTGGCTGTTTGAGCTGCTGCCTGGTGTGTAGTGATGCTCCATATATGTCTGCCAATGGAGGTGGGGGAATTCGGCTGGGTCGGACAGGTTGGCGTCTATCAACGCTGCACTATCATATTTTCCAACCAGCGACTCTGTTCTATGGATTCGACTATCTAGCACTGGTTTAGCAACGGATAAGAGAGCCTTTGGCATCTTGGCACAGCGCTGGTAAACCTAGAGAATTCTTTTGGAGCTTCTATCTTGGTGCGGTGCGCTTTGAGACTTCAACCGCTCTGGAGTCGCTGCAATTGCCAAATTGAACTGGTCCGTCATTCTCGTGCTGTTGGTCTCCATGCAAGTTATGTCATCACCTGGCACGAGCGGAGTTGATGAGACCCCATAACGACAATTAATTCCCGCTGGCCTTCTTGCCTGCGATAATCGTGCGATCGATCGCATGCCTGTGTGTAATCTGACAGTTTCTGACGGCGTCATGGGGAAATGGTCGGACGCGACGGCTGAGGGAACTGCGGATGATGGAAAATGATTATGGTAAGATTAATATCTACTTATGGTAATTTATGATGCAAATCTGAGCGATCCTACGGACTGACAAAAAGGACTGACGGAAATGACCTGGACTGATACTGGCACGTGGATGGATCCTATAAGGATGACACGCTGGACTGGCGCTGTGACACGCTGGGCTGGTGCCGCCCCGACCACAGTCGGTTGCGGTGCGGTCCCTGCAACTGACCAGTTATTGAAAGACTACCTATGACCGGAAAAGACTCCCTACGCTCATCTCGGTTGCGGGAGAGTTATTCGACTAAGCTATGCTATGGGTGCTCTCGGGTGCAAGAGTTATTGATGAGAAGTGGAAGGTACCTACTCCTGGTAGGGTTTCAGGCGTGCGCGATTCACCCACCCAGGTAGGACTATACCATCTAGCTGTGCCAACCGAACGGCTCCTGAGTCGCGGATCTCGATGACAAAGTAGGGTCCCAACCAGTGCATCTGGAGCTTTCCTGGAAACTTCTGGAACTAGCTATCATATAAGAGAACTTTGCCGCCAACTAGGAAGGCTTTGGTCTTGATGTGGCGGTCGTGCCACGCTTTCTTCCTAGCCTTCTGAACCTTCTGGTGGAATTCCGCCAGGAATCGGGCCTCATCCATCTCCTGTAGCTCCTAGAGGTGTTCCCGAAGTGACTCCTCTTCTAAGAACTGAAGAGACGTAGCGATCAGAAGACCGGGTACAGTGAACTCGGTGGGAATCACATCTTCCTTGCCATACACCAACTGTAATGGCGTCTGATTGGTCAAGCGTTTCGTCGTCATCCAGTAGGCCCATAATGCCGCCGGGAGACGCTCATCCCAATCGTCGCGCTGAGCATTGCAAATCTTGGTCAAGCCTTTTTCAAGAATTTTGTTAAATGCTTCCACAGTACCATTGGCCTGTGGGTGGTATGGGCTGCTTTTATGATGCTGAATCATAAATGTGTCCAGTAGTGACTTGACCGTGGCACTAATGAAATGTGTACCCTGATCGTTGGTTAAGCTTCGTGGATAGCCAAACCGGCTAATGATGTGTTCAAAAATAAATCGGGCAGCTGTCTCCACCGAGCAATGGCGTACTGCCGCTACCTCAGCCCACCGGGTGAGGTAATTCGTGGCGGTAATGATGTACTGGGCCTTGGAGTGTCTGGCGACTGGGGCGATGGGACATACGAAATCGATAGCCCACTTTTCGAATGGCCGCAACACATGCACTGGGTGTAGCGGAAGCTCATCCCGGTGCGAAGGCCTTCCCGTCTACTGGAAAACATCGCAGCACTTCACGTAGGCCTTACAGTCAGCATGTACTGTCGGCCACCACAAGCCAGCTTGGAGCACCTTCCTTGCGGTGGGTTTCGCACCCACATGCCCTCCCGCAATACCGCTGTGACATTCCCACATCACTGCTTCTCGTTCGTGGTCAAGGACGCATCTGTGCAACACCTCATCGAGGCCCAGTTTGTATAGATGCCCTACGATCAATTGGTAGTTGGCCGCTCGGACAACCAGGTGGCGTTTCTAGAGCGGGGTGTAATCCTGAGGGCATTGTCCCATGGTTAGATAAGTGGCAATGTCAGCCAAGTAATCTGGTACTTCTTCGACTCGGAAGAGGTTGGCATCCGGCAGCTGATCATCCAACGAGCCTTCATTCTCCCCCGTATCCAACCTGGATAAATGATCAGGACCAACATTCAATCTGCCGGGCTTGAAAATCACCTCAAACGTGAATTCCTGGAAAAGTAGAAGCCAGCGATAGATCCGTCCTTCCAACACAGGCTTATTCACCAGATACTTCAATGCAGAGTGGTCTGTAAAGAATGTGAATTTTCCGCCCAGAAGATAGTGGTGGAACTTTTGGAGGGAGTACACCATCGCCAACGCCTCCCGCTCGGTCGTGGTTTAATTCTTCTCCGTGTTCGATAACCTACGGATGGCGAAGTAGACGGGGCGGTCAACTGTCGTTTCCCCAGGTTGCGCCAAGACAGTCCCAAGTGCAATACCAGACGCATCAATATGCACATGGAACTGCTTATCCCAATCGGGATGAAAAAGTATGGGTGTTGTTGCCAACTTCTCCTTCAAGGTGTCAAGGGCCTTCCTACACTCCTTCTTCCACTGGAATACTTCTGACTTCTGCAACAGTTTCTCCAAAGGGGCCGTAATCTTTGCGTAGTTGCGGATAAACCACCTGTAATACCCTGTGTGCCCGAGCAGTGCCCGCAACTGCTTCACGGTCTCGGGGGCTTACATGTGAACGATGACCGCAACCTTGGCGGGATCGACACAGACCCCTTGCTTGCACACCACGTGGCCTAAGAGTGTGCCGAATGGAACTGCAAAAATACATTTCTTCAAGTTCAAGGAAATCTGCAGCTGACGACACCGATCGAACATAATACACAACAGGGAGGCGTGTTTCTTCAACAGGCTGTAGACGGTCCAGTCATCCATGTAGACCTCCAGGAACTTGTGAATGTACTCCCGGAAAGCAGCAATTACAATTCGGGAAAACACGACCGGTGCATTTTTCGAACCAAACGGCATAACGTGGTATGAAAATGATCCCCACTCAGTGGTGAATGTCATCTTTTCTTTGTCTTCTTCGGCAATGCGCACCTGATGGTAGCCCAAAAACCCATCAGTGAAGGAATAGGCTTCGTTTCCCGCAACATGATCTAGAACTTCATCGCTGAAAGGAGTGGGAAACGGATCGTGGATGCAGGCATTGTTCAGATTCCAGTAGTCTACGCAGACACATATCTCCGCTTTGTCCTTCTTGTTCTGGATGACAATGGGACTCACCCACCTTCTTCTATTGGAAAGATAAGACCTGCAGCCAGCATCTTGTCGATCTCCGTCTTGACCTTTTCTTTGATACGTGGGTTCAGCCAGTAGGGTTGGTGCTTCACCGGCCTAGCCCTCGGTTTCAGCATGATGCGCATTTCGCCCAGGTCTCCCTTGATCCCCTTCAGGTCTGCAACCGAGGACGGGAACAAGTCTTCGTATTCCTGGAGGAGGATGAAAATTTCTTTTGTCGTTTCCTCGTCCCAGTAATCTCCCACCGTTGTGAGCTTGGGTTTCTCGTCTATTCCAATGTTCAGCTTCTTCGTCTTTAGTGGCTGTAAATGGACTCCTTCAGTTGTCGGCTCTTCACTGATGTTCCGCTCTCCTTCCTTTTCATCAAAATAGAGATGCCTGACGTCCTCCAGACTATCGTCATCTGGATCGCCGTCAATCCGGCAGCAAAATAACTCGCGTCTGACCTCAGGTCGTGACACAACCGGGCCTCCGTCAGGCTCAAGATGGCGGAAAAAAAAGACCTCCTTGATTTCCTGTAGGGCCTGAGACTCCTGCGCCGTCTCCCCTTCGAACAAGAAGCATCGAACGAACTTGTCTGTAACTTCCTGCCAAGAGCGGGTTCCCCATTTTTGCTCTTCCTCCAGGTACAAGGCCTGGGGAATTGTACCCAGGGAGTGGATAAACCTGTGGACCCACAGCTCTTCAAGGTACCTGGTGCTACACCACTGCTCCTCGCAGGCCCGCAAATGGTGTCGCGGGTCGGAAGTCCCATGATACTTAAGCATACTACAAGGTCCTTCGTCCTCTTTAAAGCGTGCCCGCAGAGCATCCGCCAAGCACTCCCATCGCAACAGAGTGTTGCATTGATTTTTCCACCACCGGGCCGACGTGGATTGCAAGGCCACATCCAAAAGTGGCATCCGGCTTTCGTCTGGGACCATGTCTTCCACCTTGGTAATGAAAGTATTGACCTCTTGCATGTTCAACAAGGTGGCATATCTGCGGATCTCAGTCCCCACCCACCAGACCTGAGCAATGGTAGCATATCTCCACGCGGTGGTATCATACCCCCCTTGCTGCCAGTCTTCCCACGAGAGTTCGGATCCGAGCTCCGAGCTCTGCACACTCCGCCAACTGAAAGAGCCAGTCGCGGTCAGGTTAATATAATCATCCTGATTTCTCACAGTCATCTGATAAAGGTGGTCCATCATCTGAGCATCCTCCCGATTTTCCACTGTTTCTGTATATCGCGGGCCCTGATACAGGTCAAGGGGCTGGGTGACCCGTACCTCCCCATCCTCGAAGATCATCAGCTCCTTCTTAAGGTCGATGATGGTGTAATTCTCAAAAGCCCAGTCAATGCCGAGTAAGGCAGGATAGGGATCCTTGTCGCTCATGATATCAATAACCTCAAAATCGGTGTATGTCTTCACCCCCGCAATGTCGACCTCGACACCCTCGAGTCCGCCGATTGGCAGAATACAGTACTGGTTTTCCATCCTGAGTTGGATTGGTGAATAGGCTAGCCGTGGCCTTCCAAGAGCCTCCCATGTCTTTCGTGGCAGAATGTTGACGTCGGACCGTAAGTCCAGCATGGTGTCGCTGATTTGGAATCCCGCAACCTGCGTGTTAAGCCGGAATTCTTTGCCTGTTCGTTGCTTGTTCTGCTTGACGCGCTGCACGTATTGAGGGGTAGCGTTCGCCGGATCTCTAAGTCCTGTGCGCCCCTGCAGTGCTCCTCCCAAAGCATGCTTGAGATGCTGCCGCAGCGCAGCATTGTCGACAATCCTAAGGAATAGCTGGAGCCAATCCTCCACCATAGTACCTACGACGTTCTGCGCCCCAGATTCCGGCAGCATGGGCTCCTCCAGACCTCCCTCGTCCCGCAGCTAGGTGAACGCCTCAACTGCCTCATGGAAATACTTCTTTTGGGCTTCGGGTCTGATTAACATCTTCGGGGATGCCGGCCAAACCACTCGTGTTGGCCCCTTCCCGTGGGCGTCCTCTCCAGTTTTCTTTTTGCCCCTCGTCACGATCGCGACGTTCTGCATGTCTGGGGTCGCGATCCCTCGCGGCTATAAGTTTATCAGATTCGCTCCCCTCTGACTCGCCCGTTTTTCCCACTTCTTGATGAGCTCCGGACAGTCCTCTGTGGAGTGGGCATTTACCCGTCACTGGGAACACCAGGGTCATCGCGGAAGGGGCATTCTCGAGCCACGTGACCCTCCTGGTCACAGTTGTAACATTTCACCGGACCGCATCCGCCTGTGCGGCCTCCCCGCATGCCTCCACCTCTTCCCCTTGGAGCCTCGTTCACCCTGTAGGAGGGACGATCCAATCGATCCATAAGTGCATCGAGCGCCCTGCACTGCTCAGTGTTGTGAGTCGTGGAAACACAAAATTCGCAGTACACATTATTTGGGACCGTGGAGTACTTCTGTAGTATCGGGCACATCCGAGGAGGATGCCCCAACGTCCGACAAATCTCGCAGTACTCTGTGGTGGAGGAACCCGGTTGAGGTGGGAACCCCGCGTAAGGTTGTTGCGGCTGGTAGACCCCCTGCAGATTCATCGCCGCGCCACCACCAGGTGGTGGACCCCCTTGGATTGTTGCGACCGAGGGTCCTGCCCCTGCGCCGTGCAACCGAGGACACTCGGTTGCGACGTGGCCCTCGACCAGGCAATGAGTGCACCAAACATTCAGTCGCGCTGGTCTCACCGGCTGGAGCTCCTTGAGCTTCTCAGTCAAGCTGGCGATCTGGTGTTGCAACCCTATCAAAGAAGGATCTTGCGGGGCTGGCCCCCCCCGATATTCTGGGGGGTGTCCCGCCATGGCTTCAATCATCATGGCCTGCTCCAAAGCGTCCTACAGATTATCAATCTTCTGTTGAGTGAGAGGGTTTCGTGTCAAGGGAAGCAGAGCCTTGATGAACCAGTCCCTTTGGTGGTTTGGATCGATCGGGTAGCTGAGTTTCCCGATCTCGTCCTTGAATCGCCGCATCAACTCTCATGCGGTATCACCTTCCTTCTGCTTAATTCCTATAGCTCTGACAGGCCCTGCTGGTCTGTCTGGGGAAGCTTGAATTCGCGGACAAAATCCTGCTTCACGTCCGCAATTATGGGGTTAGGATGAGCCTCGGACCACTTGATAAACCATCGCAGAGCCCTCTCTCTGAGCGTGGTTTGGAATTCTATTAACTTCCCTGCATTTGGCATCCGCCGAGCCCTCCAGATGGCTTTGCACAGATACCAGTGTTGCTCTACATCATCATTTCCCCGGCCAGAGAACTCTGGATACCGGGTGGAAGATCCAGCCATGTGTACTTGCGGAGTATTGACCAGGATAAATCCTCCGGGCCCTGGTTGCGTAATGGTTCCACTAGGGAATACAACACTACTAGGAACGCTGCTATTATCGGACGTTACTGACGCTGATGAGCTACTGTATGACTAACTCAATGCTTGTAACTGAATTAAAATATTGCTTAAAGGTTGATACAGCACCAGGGGAAGGTAGGGATCCTGGCCATGCAGAATGTGGGAAGTAGGGCTGCCTGGAGGGGTGAGTGTCGTCTGCTCTTGAAACGTCCACTGCATCACACCGTGCCATTCATCATCGGAACTCTCTTTGGGCTGCATCTTTTCATCGTCTTCGCTAGTCACCATCTCTCTTCCTTGCGTCGCTGGGCTCCCATGCACCCATTGCACTTCCACCGCTGTCCCGTCTCCTTCCCGGGTATCCAAATCCATACTTCCTATCCTCTGAGGCACCTCCTTCTGATTTTTCCTCTCGATCTCCCTTCTCTTCAAATCTCGCATCACCCTTCTTGGCCACCTATCGGCGATCTGTGCCCGCCGACGCGCACGTCGCTCCCTCAACTTGCATGCAGCCTCAACATCCATTCCCCGCTTCCCGCTTTCACATTCTACATAGCATCGGTCCCCTCAACCCTTCCCCAAGCAAGGGTGGTTTACGCTTCCATACTCGTTTTGTGGAATTCAATCAACCCTGTATCCACCATCAGAGCTTTAATCCACAGCAGAATCTCCTTAAACAGCTTCCCTCTTAGCCCTGAGTGGAAGACAGCCTCGGCTTTCGAGAAGGATTGATAGCACTCAGCAGCAAACTCCACAGTGTATCCTTCCAACGTGGTCCTTACCCAAAAATCCACCGCGCGGGTCAGTTCAGTGTCCAACCGGTGCAGTGCCACCAGATCTTCATGTGCCCACCTGCGGTTTATCTTCCACAAGCCCTCTTGGGGCACCATCACTCGTAATCTCCGCAACCAATTGTAAAGGTCGGTAGGGAACCTTCCCCAGAAAATTTCGTACATATCACTGGCTGAGTCATAGAAAAGGACGAGCTCCTTGATTGCCGCCTCCTTTTTCTTGGTCAGCTCTGCTTGCTGAGCAATGAACTGGTCGAGATGATTATCCCACCATCGCCGTATCTCTCCTTCAAAAATCCTCGATACCATGATCTAGGTCCCCTCAGAACATGCAGGTCCCGGTAACGGAACCATTTGTTGGCGAGGAGTCATGTCTCGCAGACAAGACCCAGGTTCAGGAGTTGTGGCCAACAAAGGGGTCCGATGTAGTCTAGGATCACGCCGGCATTTTCACCCTGCTCCGGAGAGCAGTGAGTCTCACCCGAGGCGTGTCGCAACCACATGCAGAAGGGGATGAGATCAATGGCAAGGGGCAAAGTCGCAACTCATGATGGACAATACATCGATCACATAGACAGAGTCATATACGCAAGAGCACTTAATAAGCATTTAGACATTTGCAAATAAAATTTTAAACCAGCATAAACACATCACATGCATGTAAACCTCTCATTGAGACATCAACCCTTCATTGTATTAATCTCTTGGCTAAGAACATGATTACATAGCATTTTCAGCGATAGCTTACAACTCTGTTACAGATGTTTTTCAGAATAGAAAGGTAGAATAGAGAAGATGAGGAACCATAGGAAGGTCGCGCATGATTTTCCCACAGTCGCTTTGTGCTTCTTCTCCTGTCACAAGCCTCGCAACCTCTGCATCATCTCCCTTCTTTCAGCCGGGTGACTGTTATTTATTCACCCGCTCTCGCGACTATCAGTTCCTCTGTGTCTTTCCTTCAGCTGCTCCCAGCTTCTCTCTTGTTATCTGCGTATTCCACTTTCTGTCTTTTGCTGTGTGTTTTCTTCATCTATACTTGTGCATGTTTTATCTTCATCTATCTCATGCTTTCATGCCACCTTGATAGCTCTGCGACTCCTGGTAGTTGCGACGCGGTCACGATTGCCATGTTTCTTCATGCCGCAAATCAAAAGGTCAAAATTCAAAATGCTTTAACCAAGATTTCAAAAACAATCAAAAGCAAGGGCCCCAACAA
>JAXQQM020092319.1:0-104409 GCA_034641835.2 Pinus albicaulis
ACAATTAAGCAAGTGAAAGAGACAAGGGAGAGAAGGTTGTGCACTGTAATTGTGCAATGTGTTGTAATTGAAGATAAGGGGGAATTGTGTAGTTGAGAATTGAAAGAGTCCTTATATGACCCCCTTTTCCACTACAAATACATTATGCACAATACAGGGTATGAAGGATGATGGACTACGTAGTGGGAAAGGCTAATCAACAAAATTGAGGGTCTGTACTCTGAGGTTGCTCAATGAGCAATTGGAGGAGGTTGTGTTCAAGATGGGTAAAGTGAATTTTTCTAAGAAGTAAGGATTTCATCATTGAGGCTCAGGAATCTATAGTGCACTCATCACTTTGACTAGAAGATTGTGTGTGCTTGTGAGCTACGCAAGATGTGAGGAGCCAAGGATAAACTCCAAAATTGACTAGTGTGAGATCAATGAGGCAAGAGAGTAAGAGAATATAATAGGTCTCGAACATGATCACAGACACATATGTACCCAAACACATGAAAATAAGACACACAATACCCAAAACCAACAACTGTACAATGAAACAAAACTTATCTCCAAGTGCAACACTTAAGATGTACCTTTATGAGACAAGTGTGGCAACAAAACCAAAAGGTGCACTATGCCATAATAATGTGTCCAACACATGTTTTAATGATAAATAACATAAAGCAATGCAAGAGAGTGTGCTAGAGTTTTCTCTAGGAGGTGTAACATGATGCTATTATGATGTGTGAAATCAAGTGAAAGAAACACATGCAAGAGAGAAATTGACACTTGCAAACACAAAGAATACACAAACAAAACATACATGAATTAAAGTAGAAAAAGTGACACTTTTAAAATATAGAGCAAGAAAAAAATATGCATGTAAGAGAAACATAAAGAAAAAGTGAAAATTGAGAAACTCACCCAAGTGGTGGGGCATTTGTAACCATAGTGAGATAATTCTCCTTGTACTGCAACAATGTACAAAGCACAAAAGTGAAATAAGAATATAAATATGATCTCTGGATTGGACTCTTTATACAAGGGGTGAAGACACGTAATTAGGGTTAATATTGATGAATGCACTTAGTGCATGTAAGGAAACTAGGAGCCAAGAGTGAATTGACTAACTTGAAAAATTACACTCTCACTGTCAACAAATATTTTGCAATCACTATCTATAGAGGACGCCCTCACACTGTCACTATCCATAAGGATTACAAAGTCACTGTCTCTAGGGATTTTGTAGTTACTACCATCAGGAACTGTGTAGTCACTGTGATTAGGCATTGCACAGTTACTATGATTAGGTATTACATAAAGTTTAATTTCCTACAAGATACACATTCGAGACTGCTTGGCTTGCTCAGAAGATACTAAAGTTTTTAAAAGTGAATGTATAATATAATGGTTCATAATTATTCACCACTATAATAGATTCCTTATATCTTTTTTTGTCTCTGCACGCCTTGGTGAGACACTCCTTTTATTAAGGAAGTGAAAATGTTGGCGTCATGCTAGACTATGATAGTCTATTTTGTTGAAACCTAAGTTTGAACCATGGGTCTTCAATGTTTAAATTTTATGCCAACAAATGTTTCTGTTGTCGGGACCCATGATAATTTCAGAAGGGATCTAGATCATGGTGTCAAGGATTCTTATGGATACATTCAGGATTGGTGGCATGGGAATATTGATCACTTTATTCTGCAACAAGCTCAACTATGGTAGAATAACTTAAATTGGTTTAAGGAATAGGTTTTGTATGTAGAAACCGCTTGTGATCAATACAAAAAAAAATTGTGCAAGTTTCTTGAAGAATTTCAGAATTGGTTGAGGAGGCTACATGTTAAAGTTAGAGAATGGAATCATCTTAGGATTCGCAGAAATTGGGCTACTATTGATTTGGCTGAGCTGCACTAGTTAGATATTGAAATAATAATATTTTTTGATTTTTGGGCTCATGCAACCCTAAAAGAATACAATATTGAGTTCACAACTGAAAAACATCAATATTTTTCTAAGGCTAAAGCAGTATTTAAATACAGGTTGCGAGGAAGATTGTTGAGGGATATTATTCTATGGATCAAAATTTTAATGGTTGAAGGAAACCTGTTACCGTTTCAAGAAAATAGGATGGTCGCTTGAAACCCTTAATATTGGGGTTTAGATCTAGGAGGAGGGATTTTATGCATTTGCGGAAGATGAGGGGTCGGTGTGATGGATTCAAAGGAGTTGTAGAAAGCTAGATACTTTAGAGTGATACATAGGGCACCAATATCTGACGAGTGGAGGAAAATAAAGTTGTGAGAAATTAGGGTGAAAAGAAGAGAGTTGTAGAGGATGGGGGAAGTAGTGACGATTCCATCCTTGTGGAGAGAAGGAATGGATAGGCTAGAGTTGCGCAGACAAGGAGAAAGTGAAGGATCTCATTCTAGTGAAATATGAGGCACTAGTGGAAGAATTGTAGGGAGTTTGAATGGAAGAAATGGACCCTACCCAGAGTTATGAGTTCATACGCTTGAGCCGGTTATATAGAAAATTAGGATGAACAATGAGCACACTCTAGCAGATGATGGCATACATATTTTAATAGGGAGATTATTCTTTGAGGATGACTCGGTCCTTGTAAATAGTACTCCAGAAGCTAGTGGCACAACTAATCCTCTCCCTAACCTTCCCCTGGTACTATATCAAGATCTTGGTAGTTTATTTTGTAAATTGTGTAAGAATTTAAAATTTTAGCAAGTGCACTTTAGGTACGCAACAAGAAGTTCTAGTGGAATATACAATTTTGGTGATAATTTCCAGTCAAGTTCCAGTAGTCATTCTCAACTAGGTTCCCAAGGATTTTTGTTAGTTTCGCTAGGGAAACCAACCATGGTCGGGAACATTGTAGGGTCACTCACCTATAGAAAGAGTGTTGGGTATGTGTTATATTCTTTCCACAACTAGTCATGCGTGAGGGGTTCACAGGGGGGTGAAAGTCTCTCTTATACATTGCGCCCGGCGTAGCAGGGGGGTCAAAGTGGGGGTGGCATCCCCCCCTGTTCAGGGTCTGGGGCAGCACCCCGGGAAAAAAAATTTGGACCTTATTTTCGGTGGGCGGACCTGCCCATGGTTTTGTGTATGGGTTTGCACATGGTTTTGGGGCATGATGGTTTTCAACCCCTGGTATTTTCTAGATCCGGTCAAGGGAACTATGGTTGTGTTCTAATCCAAGGTTAATGGATTGGGGTTTATGTATGCTTCGGCATGTATATATATGTGTTGTAACACTAAAAGGAATATAATGAAAAATCAAGCTAGTTGTCCCGATTTGGGATCTAGGGGAAAATATCTGTGTATATATGTTTTATGTTGTATGCTCTCGCTATTGTTTATTTTCTGTTTTTAAGATTCGTTTGCAAATAATTTCTGTACAGGGTTAAAACCTACAAAGAGAAAGAGTGAGGCTTGTCAACATGATTTTCCATCTCAGTGTCAACATGATTTTCCATTTCTGTGTCAACATGAGTTTCCATCTCTTTGTCTTGGTCAACATGAGTTTTCATCTCTTTGTGGTGGTCCAAGGTTCCTTAACTCCTACATGATTTAAAATTTGTGTCTCATCTCCATAAGTGTCCTTCAAAATCTTATTGAGTACATCATTGAGCATCATATTTTCATGATAGAGTGATATTTCCTATAAATGAATTTCATTCATGACAAGATAACAATAGTCCCATAATCACCTATTCTATCTATGTTTTCTCATGTAACATACTAAATGTGATGGGGATTTGCGCAAGTAATTGAGGGAAATTTAATATAAAATATGTATTTGAGCACTACAGGGACCAAGGGATAGCCATTTTTTCCACTAGAACCATCCAATGTGCAATAAGAGAAGGATAATCAAGTTTCTATGCAATGGGCAAGTCCAGGAGACATGGGTGATAGGATTACTCATTGAGGATGAAAAATGCTCAAGGAAGAGGAAGAAAGGATTGCATAGTGGAGCTCTGTAAGGACTAAGGCATGACCCTACTATCCACTAGAATTGTTTAATGTGAAATTGTGGCAAGGCAATACAAGGCATTGTGCAATTAAGCAAGTGAAAGAGACAGGGGAGAGAAGGTTGTATACTGTAACTATGCAATGCATTGTAATTGAAGATAAGGTGAAATTGTATAGTTGAGCATTGGAAGAGTCCTTATATGACCCCTTTGTCCAGTACAAATACATTATGCACAATACAGGGTAGGAAGGATGATGAACTGCGTAGTGGGAAAGGCTAATCAACAAAATTGAGGGTCTATACTCTGAGGTTTCTCAATGAGAAATTGGAGGAGGTTGTATTCAAGATAGGTAAAGTTAATTTTATGAGAAATAAGGATTTCATCGTTGAGGCTCAGGATTCTGCAGTGAACTCATCACTTTGACTAGAAGATTGTGTGTACTTGTGAGCTACGTAATATGTGAGGAGCCAAGGATAAAATCCAAAATCGACTAGTGTGAGATCAATGAGGCAAGAGAGTAAGAGAATAGAATAGGTCTCGAACATGATCACATACACATATGCACCCAAACACATGACAAGAACACACACAATACCCAAAACCAACAAGTGTACAATGAAACGAATCTTATCTCCAAGTGTAACACTTAAGATGTACCTTTATGAGACAAGTGTGGCAACAAAACCAAAAGGTGCGCTATGCCATAAGAATGTGTCCAACACATGTTTTAATGATAAATAACATAAACTAGTGCAAAAGAGTGTGCTAGAGTTGTCTCTAGGAGGTGTAACATGATGCTACTAAGATGTGTGAAATCAAGTGAAAGAAACACATGCAAGAGAGAAAATGACACTTTGTTTGCTTTAGGGGTCCTGGCCCAGGCTTGGCTTGAGGTTTTGCCAACAAACCCCTGTATTATTGGCCCTTAGTGGCTTGAAGTAGTATGGGAGTGTGATGGAACTAGGTTTCCGCACCCTGAGAGAGAGAGGGGAGGTAATTGAAGGGGGTCCTTCCGATCGATCAAACTAGTGCTTTATATTGGAATCGTTTAATAGTGTGCCAATCGAATACTTATAGAAGAGCATGTAAATCATGCACTAGTGGATCAATACTTAAATATAACCAGATGTTATGCATTTATCACATATAATATCGCATGCACATGCACATTACTAATTATCAGTATGCAAAGAACGTATATAAATAACACCGTGTGCAGTCAGTAATCACAACGCAGAAGCTTCAGCATCTGGAAAAAGGGTCTTCTTATTTATTACCATTTAGATCCAAAATACAGACTCTATATACTAACCTGCGCACATAGCCAGTGGGGTCTACACATATCAGGATTCAGGGTCTTCGCGCACACAGCCAGCAGGAGCCCTTACCTAGTCAATCTACCAAAAATTCACAAGTTCGTTTCTAGCCTCTTTTCTTCTTACTTTTCTTACCGCTAGACTCCACCTATTCACCTATTTATATCATGCTAGCTTGTGATATCCTATGGTCTTCAAACCATGGTTTTAAGACCCTTGGTCTTACTCTTTTGACCCATTACAATTCATTGGGGCTTTTGACCCACCCCAAACCCCCTGCGCTAGACTAAGTATGACAAAATATTACAAAACTGGACAAAATTGAGGCTAGGAAACCCTGTTCCAACAATCCCCCAACACAATATTCTGACTCGTCCCGAGTCACAGTGTCGACAGGGTCTTCATCCTGTCCTTGAGCTACTCCATCGTGGCAGTAAGTGGGGGAAAAATGCGAAGGCTCTGCATGACGGCACTCTACGCAATGTCCACCATTTTTTGTGAGGTTGGTCCTTCCGTAGCAGCGGTGACACTGTCAATAGTCTGGTTCAGTTATCTCACCGCCCCATCTAATTCTTGCGATAGCTTAAGGGCGTCATCCAACCAAGCTGTTGGATGGTCACTGAGTACCTATTTATTGTGCCACAGCCCCATAATTTCATTACAAAGTGCATGGCTGGTCCAAAGACGGGCTAGGCACTGGGTGGGAACAAGAGTGGGCATCGTAGCTTCCAGCTGCTCAAAATCTTGCTCTTTCTGAGTTAACTCCTGATCGATCTGATGGAGGAGAGGGTTGTGCTGCATCTAGGACCATAACTCCATAGCCTTCTCAAGAAGATTGATGCCCTGGCTGATCTACGTTGTGATAGTGGTCGTGGCTTCTGTAACCAGTGCAGCTCGCTGGGAGCGTACTTCCTAAGGGGTCTCAGGCTGGAGCTTGGCCTATAAAGATGCGAGCTGGAGTTCGAACTCAACCCTAACAACCTGTGCCTCAATGTAGGATGCCTACAGGGCAACAACCAATCCTTCGACCTTGGCTTGTGGTTTGGCAGAGGTAGGAATGACTTCTGGCATGTCCTCACAGAGCCTGTTGATTAGTTGTTCTAAGGAAGCTTGCTGCGTGATGGTGGCGACATGTGTGGCTTGGATTAGGGCAGCTTCGGAAGCTTGCGTTATAATGGTTTGCTCAGCCTTGCTGAGGTGTTGTTGGGTGCAGTGTTCTCGATGCTAGATTTCACCGGTGACGGCGGTCAATAATTCCTGCAACTGTGCACCGAGCATTTGACCAACCTCGAGGTTGATGGAGGAGCATGCCTGGACTTGGGTGCACAATTCAACGGGTTCCAGGATAAAGGTAGCACCAGGGAGAGGGCAGATTCAACTATCTGCAATGGTTGCCAGGGCTGTAACGGGGGCTAGCGGGCCCATAGGAGTCTGCCTCGCTTGATCCACGCTCGCTTGAATGTGTTGAGATTCAACAAGATGATGAGCTTAGTGAAAATTAAGCACCTTCACTAAGTGGGGCTCATAGGCTATTTTTAGGTGTATGTCTATTTTTAGACATGGTGAGCATATTCTATAAGTTGCAGGATGCTATTTGTAGATGTTTGGTCAAATGTTAAAAATAAATGAGATTCTATTTTTAGAAGATTGGGCGAATTCGATTTTTAGATCGTCGATCTAAAAATAGATGCATGTCGATTATTATTAGCCCTTAATAATAATCTGACAATAAATATTAAATTATTCTCTTGGAGCACTTTATTTCAGTGAACAGATTTGGAAAATCAGTGGGCTTAAGGAATTACACAATTCCTAGGGTGTTTGGTGACTCATGCATGGAGGACTCAGTTATAACTGAAGTGGTAGAGTTGTGACAGAGTTGGAAGAGTAGTTATGGGAGTTGTTATTCAGTTTAACTCAGTTAAGTGAGTTAAACTCAGTTGTGCTAGTTTTAACTGAACATACACTAGTGATAGATGAGTGAATTAATTATTTAATTAATTCACAAATAGTGTCTTACTTGCAATTGAAGAAATACAATAGTTAACTACTTGCATGTCATTTCCAATGGATACATCGTGGAGAGATAGGTGAAAAGGTGAGATGGACTATCTATTGTGACTATAGTGATGCATTCAATGCATCTGACACACACTGGATATGCTAATGAGGGTTTCACAGTCAAGGCATGACCAATTCGAATTCATTTAGGGGTCTTCTTCAGCAGGGATTGCACAGTGGAGGCAAGCTGTCAGGAGGCAAGAATTTGATGCATGGAGATGCAAATTTTTGCATGACAGTGTGTAATGATTGTTGATTGTACTAAGGGCTTGATGTACTAAGCTTTGTATGAGATTATTACATGATCCATTGATATACATAATATATGATAGTTGGGGTTTTTAGCTTTAAGCTTTCCTATTAAAATTTTTTGTTTATGTGTGATTGATTTTGCTTCATATGTGTTTTGCAATTGGCGATTTAATTTCCGCAAAGAATTAAGTGGAAGGATTATGTATTTAACATTAGATTAATTTTTTGGATCAGGATAATCCAGTAATAATATCAGTATTTATAAATTTCTATATGGTATCAAAGCAGTGTTAATCATTGGATATTCCAAACTGGAAGCGGTGCTGAGTTTTGTGCTGGTGGACAATTCGAATTTGCTGCAGAAATTTATTAGTGTGACAGTTGAGTATTCATTGAAATGTCTTTCAATGGGTTGTGGTTGGAGTATGCCCTTGAGGGTAGCTTGAACTACATAGCCTAGAAGGATAGGATGAAGGTGGTGCTTGAAGATAATGGACTGAAGGAGTTCATCGATAGTGATGCTCCTAAGCCTACTTCTAGCGATGTTGCATTACTTGACGCATGGAAAAATAAGGTAGCGAAGACAAGAAGAATTCTGTTGGAAGTTGTGAAAGACCATATTGTGTCAAGCCTTCACGGGAAATCCACTCCATTTTCAATGTGGAAGGCTTTGACAGATCTTTTCCAAAGCAGCAGTGACCATAGGAAGTTGGTGCTGAAAGATAAGCTTAGAAAAATCAAAATGGAGAAGGGCGACAGTATTCCAAAATATCTCACGAAGTTTGTCCAATGTAGGGATGAGATGGGGAGTGTGGGAATTATAGTTTCGGATGATGACTTGGTGAGCTTGGCTCTGTTCGAGCTTTCTAAGATTTGGCACAGTTACGAAGACTGTATCAATGGATGAGAGAAACTGCCGGATTGGGAGTGACTTTGGTCAGATCTTGTGCAGGAGGAGATAAGTCGGAATACTGGGGATGGCTCTTCATAGAAGAATGATGATGAAGAGAATTGTGCTTTGGTTGTAAAGCAAGGAAAGAGAAGGGGAAGAAATCCCATCCAAAATCTGAGGCTAAAGCCAAGAAGCTAGATTTTTCCAAGGTGAAGTGTTTTCACTGTCACGAACATGGGCATCTCACCACTAATTGCCCATAGAAAAAGAAGAACAAGAAGGTTGTTGGAGCTGTAGTGGGTGAGGCCTTAGCCTCACAATTTGAACTTGATTTCTCTTTGATCGCATGCTTGGTTTCAAGTGCAATGGGATCGGTGTGGTATCTTGATAGTGGTGCTTCCTTCCATATGATGGGAGACAAGGAGTTGTTTAGTGACTTGGAGGAGAAAGATCTCTAAATGCATATAGAGATGGGCGACGATGGTAGATACAGTGCGATCGGAATTGGAACCATTACCTTTGAGAGGGATTTAGGTAAACCATTTCCGTTGAAATATTTTATGCATGTTCCAGGTTTGAAGAAGAACTTGGTCTCGGTCACTATGTTGGAGGACAGAGGTTATGATGTTGTTTTCAGCAAGGGAAAAGCTTTCCTGTAACATAAAACAAAGGGTCAAACCAAGAGGATAGGGATTCGAGTTAAGAATCTCTACAAGCTAGAGGTATATGGTTGCACTGCAATGATGGGAAAAGGAGAAGAAGTGGTGAGCCGGGATGAGGGCGAATTATGGCACAGGAGATTGGGCCATCTTCACCATGGTGCCTTGAATATTTTGCAGCAGATTTCTACTGGAATTCCCAAGGGTACTCTTGTGCAGTCAGATCAGTGCAAATGATGTACTATGGGTAAGCTTGTGAAGACCACCTTTCATGAGAAGGAGAACCATGCTTCAGTGATCCTGGAGAGAATTCACACAGATGTGTGTGGACCTTTCTCGTATGCTTCAACAAAAAAACACAGGTATTATGTTATATTTGTTGATGAATATTCTCATATATGTTGGATCTTTTTCATGCAGAAGAAGAGCGAAACATTCTCAAAGTTTTGTGAGTTTAAAGCATTGGTGGAGGAGGAGTCGGGGAAGCAAGTGAAGGCTCTTCGGAGCGATAATGGTGGCGAATATATCTCGAACAAATTCAAATACTTCTGTAGCAAAGAAGGAATTCAAAGAGAACTCATAGTGCCTCATAACCCACAGTAGAATGGGGTTGTGGAGAGGAAGAACATAACGATCATGGGTACAAGCTATGCTACATGACTAGGGCCTACCAATGCACTTGTGGGCGGAAGCATGCAACACTGTGATTTATTTGCAAAACTGTTGTCCTCATAGAGTACTTGGCATGAGTACACTTGAAGAAGATTTTACTGGTAAGAAGCCTGATATTTTTCATTTGAAGATTTTTGGCTCATCTGTTTACATTCATGTGACAAAGGACGCTAGGAAGAAGCTGGAGCCGACTGCAGAAGTTGGTATATTTGTGGGGTACACAGAAACACACCATAATTATCATGTGTATTTTCCAAATAGTAAGATGATTGTGGTGCGATGAGATATAAAATTCAATGAGGTGAAAGCCATGAAGTTTTTGCTTGAGAGGGAGCTACACTTGCATGCAGAGGAGGAACTTCTTATTCCCAAATATGAGCCTCTATATTTGGGTCATCCATAGGAGGAGATTCATGGAGTGGAGGAGTCCACTCATACAAACCAAACATCAGAACATGCAGAAAGTGTACCAAAAAAGCTGAGAGACTGAAGCTTGATGTGGCACAGAATGTAGGAGTTCCTACATCACAACGCAGATAGAGACAGTCACCTGACCGATTCACTGGATACATGGCTCTCATGAGAAAGTGTATTGTTACAGAGCCATCTTCTTTTGAAGAAGAAGTGCAGGAGCCCACATGGGTAGATGCCATGGTGGAGGAGTATGAATCCATTGTCAGAAAAAATTCTTGGGATATTGTTCCAAGGTCGGTTAGTAAATCAGTGGTAGGTTTGAGATGGATCTACAAGGTAAAGCAAGCTGCTGATGGGAGCATCAAGAAGTATAAGGCAAGATTTGTTGCCCGAGGCTTCTCACAGATTGAGGGGATTGATTATGAAGAAACATTTTCACTTGTCGCACAATATTATTCCATAAGGACCATCCTTGCTCTCTCAGTGCAGATGGGTTGGAACATTCATCAAATGGATGAGAAGACTGCATTCCTTAATGGGATCATTGAGGAAGAAGTGTACATTGAGCAGCCTGAAGGATTTGAGATCTTTAGCAGTGAATCGTATGTGTGCAGACTCCAAAGAGCATTGTATGGGCTAAAGCAAGCACCTCGTGCTTGGTACACACAGATCGACAACTATTTCACTGGACTTGGCTTCACCAAGAGTGAGGCGGATGAAAACTTGTACCAAATTGTGGTGGAGGGTAAGTTTTTAATCATTGTTATTTATGTTGATGATTTAATACTAATAGGTGATGAGCAGTTGATACACTCATGCAAGGTAGATCTTGCAAAGGAGTTTGAGATGAAGGATTTGGGCCTCCTTCATTATTTCCTTGGATTGGAAATATGGCAGCGAGAAGGTGAATTGTTTGTGTCTCAAGGAAAGTATGCTCGGGAGATACTTGGTAAGTTTCACATGGAGGACTGAAAGCCCATGGATACTCCTCTTCCAGGAAATTGGAGGAAAGAGGATGATACATCGGCAGAGGTAGTGGATGCCACTGTTTATCGGCAATTGGTGGGTTCACTCATGTATTTAGTTAATACAAGATCGAACATATGCTATGCGGTGAAGCAGCTTAGTCAAGAGATGGTTAAGCCTACCAAGCTCTTTTGGAAGGCAGGCAGGCATGTCCTGAGGTATCTCAGGGGCACATCTCAGTATGGCTTATGGTACAAACAGACAGATGAGGTGAATTTGCATGGCTTCACGGATGTAGATTGGGCAGGTAGCCCAATATAAAGAAAGAGCACATCAGGAGGGGTTTTCAGTATCGGATCTACAACAGTTTCTTGGTACAACAGGAAACAAAGATCTATGGCACTCAGTTCAGTGGAAGCAGAATACATGGCAGGAAGTCAAGCTGCATGTGAGGCTATTTGGATGAGGAAGATCTTGGTCGGTTTATTCAGTTCTCATTTAGATCCTACAGTGATACATTGTGATAATTAGAGTTGGATTAAACTCTCGATTAATCCTGTGTTTCATGATAGATCTAAGCATATAGATATCCAGTATCATCATATCAGAGATTGTGTGCAACAGAAGATCATGTTGCTTCGGTACATTCCTACGGAAGATCAGGATGTAGATATTCTGACGAAGGCGCTCAGCAGGAGCAAATTCGAATACCATAGAGGCAGGATCGGGGTGAAGGATAATCCCTATCTTGTTGAGAGGGAGTGTTGAGATTCAACAAGATAATGAGCTTAGTGAAAATTAATCACCTTCACTAAGTGGGGCCCGCAAGATGTTTTTAGGTGTATGTGTATTTTTAGACATGGTGAGCATATTCTATAAGTTGGAAGATGATATTTGTAGATGTTTGGTCAAATGTGAAAAATATATGAGATTCTATTTTGAGAAGTTTGGGCGAAGTCTATTTTTAGATTGCCAATCTAAAAATATATGCATGTCGATTATTATTAGCCCTTAAGAATAATCCGACAATAAATATCAACTTATTCTCTTGGAGCACTTTATTTCAGTGAAAATATTTAGAAAATCAATGGGCTAAAGGAATTATGCAATTCCTAGGGTGGTTGGGACTCATGCATGGAGGACTCAGTTAGAACTGAAGTGGCAGAGTTGTGACAGATTTGGAAGAGTAGTTATGGGAGTTGTTATTAATTTTAACTCAGTTAAGTGAGTTAAACTCAGTTGTACTAGTTGTAACTGAACATACACTAGTGATAGATGAGTGAATTAATTATTTAATTAATTCACAAATAGTGTCTTAATTGCAACTAAATAAATACAACAATTAACTACTTGCATGTCAGTTCCAGTGGAGACCCAGTGGAGAGATAGGTGAAAGGGTGAGATGGACTATCTGTTGTGACTATAGTGATGCATTCAATGCATCTGACACACATTGGAGATGCCAATGAGGATTGCATAGTCAAGGCAAGGCCAATTCAAATTCATTCATGGGTCTTCTTTAACAGGGATTGCGCAGTGGAGGCAGGCTGTCAGGAGGCAAGAAATTGGTGCATGGAGATGCAAATTTCTCCATGACAGTGTGTAATGATTGTTGATTGTGCTAAGAGCTTGATGTACTAAGATTTGTATGAGATTATTACATGATCCATTGATATACATAATATATGATAGTTTTGGTTTTTAGCTTTAATCTTTCCCGTTAAACAACTGTGTTTATGTACGATTGATTTTGCTTCATATGTGTTTTGCAATTGGCGATTTAATTTTCGCAAATAATTAAGTGGAAGGATTATGTATTTAACATAAGATTAATTTGTTAGATCAAGAGAATCTGGTAATACTATCAGTATTTATAAATTTCTATAGAAGGGTGTATGCCTTGAGCTGGAGGGCCCGCAGCTCAGCTTGTAAGATGTCTACAGTGGCCTTGTGCTGCTCTTCTCAAGTAATCCGTTGATCAACAGACGCAGTGGTGAAAACATCAACAATATGGTCAATGTAATCCTCCGTTAGGGTAACCTCCACATTGGCGCTGGTCTTATTGACCTTATGCTTCTTTTGAGGCCCTTGAGACAATCTGCAGGGCCATTTGAGATTATGCAAGATGGATGTACCTAGATCATCAACATCGTTTATGTTTTGATCCGGCAAGGAGTCTGGCTTTGGCTGCATAGTGGTACTCCTGGGGGTCGCCTGCGGCATGGAGTCTGGAAGCACTGACTCTGCTGTTGGACCGAGAGGAACAGTAGGTTTTGATACTGCGTTGGGGCTAGATGTGCCTGCTGCGTCTAGGTCGGTTGTTGAGGCTGCAACCTTCCACTCCGGTGGCCAAGTGGCAATTACATGTTCAATTTTAGCCTCAGTAGTTATATATGGGAAATTATGCCAAGTGTGATCTTTACGGGCCCAAAGTTTCACATTGTGCATGGTTACTTGGAATGCTGCAATATGCTTATACTTGCCATAGACTGTTAGGGACAGGCGTTGTTACACCAATTTTTGGTCATCTAACCTATTACTATTAGATGAACCAAAGTACACCATGTAAGACCAATTTTACCGTAAGTAAAATTGCTTTCACTATGAAAAATAACTTAGTAATCCTTAATTAATTAAGTTTTTTATGGTCTAAACAAGAAACCCCATGAGGAATAATTGAATAAATCCTTATTTTTTTATTTTCCACAAGGAATAATTAGCTAAACAACATTTTAATTAATATTCTTGGTCATATTTAACCCAAAACAGGAAAATTAATTAGATAAATCATTATTTATCTTATTATTTTCTAGGAATAATTATTTAAAACGTTAGCTAAATAATATTCCTTGTTAAATTTGACTAAATCATTTATAAGTAATTGAATAAATCACTATTTATTTAATTTT
The DNA here is from genome assembly GCA_034641835.2 of Pinus albicaulis. Classification (NCBI taxonomy): domain Eukaryota; kingdom Viridiplantae; phylum Streptophyta; class Pinopsida; order Pinales; family Pinaceae; genus Pinus; species Pinus albicaulis. The sequence continues at coordinate 14,125 of JAXQQM020092319.1, forward strand.
TACTCAAACACATTCTTAAAATAATAAATAAATCATTTAGTTATTTATTATTTACAAATAAAGGGATTTGACCAAATTCAAATTCTTTTTCCCTCTAACTAAATTAATAAAATATTCCATAAAAGTTGGATCTAGATTTGGTTAATAATATTTTAACTATGCACCGATATCTAGGCTAACTCAAATAAATAGAACGGTTTTTCCATTCATTCACTACCTTTTGTTGCCTAAAGATCACTCTGGATCTATAATTTTTGTCTGACTTTGATCCTCCATCATTGTCATACTTTGCTACCATTTTGCTTGTGAGCTCCCCTTGAGTACCACTTTTTGTCTGTGTTTTCTACACCATCAAGAGAGAGAGATCTTAGATCTGAAGCACTAAGGACATACAAGAACCCATCCCATTTAGGGGGATTGGTAACATATTTCTATGTTCCCTTCCCAGGTGTCATAAATACAAAATTTCTTTAAAAACATTCTTGTCTTGTCTATTGGATGCATGGAGCAACTCTTGCTTTTATTTACTGCTTAATGTCTTTAACTGCGTAAAACTAGATTTTGTAGCATTTGTCTTGGTCAACTAATGGCAGATCTAAATAAATTAGCAGCCATCTTTGATGTTAGGGTTGTTTTTTATGCACGGCTAAAGTGGGATTTTTTCATACGCTTGCGATTAGAATTCACACTAACAACTAGCAACTCCACAAGGGTTTATGATTATGACTGCTATCATTTTTCAGATCTCTGCATAACCAACTGCTTCAAACCCTAGGGTTTTTCTTCAGCTTCTTGCTTTGATTTTCTTGATGTTGTTTTTAACCTTTAAAACCCTAAAATAGTAAAAATTCTAACTTTTGTGTGTTTTCGGACCTATTGCGCAAGTGACAGGTATCAACAGCAGTTGAGACAACATTTTTTTCTAAAACCTGCTCCCGAGAGTGTCGAAAGTGTAGGTCACACTTTTTGGGCCAAAACCTGCAACCTCAACCTCCAGGATGCAGAAAACTGCCTGAAACCTGCAACCTCTGCTGAAACTGGGTCAGAAACTGCAACCTGTACATTTTGCGGGAATTTTTCTGTGATTTTTCTGGGTTTTTCTAGGCTACTGTTTAGGGTTGTCTGTTCTCCATATCCACCCGTCTTGGACCTGTACTTGCTATGTTTTACTCGTCAAAGTAGGAACCTAGCCCCCGAGGGCTTCAGTACGCTTCCAGCTTTCTAGGAGGAGTTTAGCTAAAGTAGGTCATTTGAGATTTCAATGTGTTAAACCTTCTTTTAGATCTGATCCTGTACCTTCAGATCCATTTCATATTGGTTATTAATCCATCCAAAACACCTTTTTTTAGTTTTGTTTGGTCCTCTATTAGGGTCCCCTCCGTTTCCCTTCATGTTGTAGCCTTTCGCCACCTCATTTGTAGCACTTTTCCCTCTGGTTTTTTGTTGCTTTCTGCACATATTTTCAGAAGATATGACCTTTAGATCATTGTCCCTACCGACTTTAGATCCATTGGCTATTTTTGTGTGTTTTGACTAGATTTATTCCCACCCATAGACTAGTTGTCGGGAAGCCCGCCTCCTTGGGTTTAGATTGATGCATCTTTAGCTATTTATTTTATGTTATATTCAGTTTACTTTACTGTTATTCACACATTTATTTATAGTTATACAACACAATTTTTCTTTTTTTCTCTACACAATCTTGGATTTAAAAATTAAAATTAACACACTTAACACACACACCCTAAGTGAAGAGCACCTGGTTTACACCGCCAGGCCAAGACTATAACATTGTAATCATTTGATCCTGCACCTCTCTGCCCTTGTTTCGACATTGTAATAATTTGATCCTGCACCTCCTTTCCCTTGTTGGTCTCTCTTCCTTTTGTGATCCGTGTTTATTCTTCCATCATTGCACCCCAAGGCATTTATCCTGGAGACTTCTTGGCCTTCATCCTCAATTTTTGTTAGAAAGACTTACTCCTCCACGTAGGATTCGAGTTAGTCCTCCACTTAGTCCCCATTCTGACTCCGCTTCTGGTTCATTGTGTTCCCCTTCTAGTTCTATCCTCAGTTCTCCCCCTGCCACCTTCACCATGTCTGGTTCAGGACCTACTGCTGGTGGTAGCCCCGACCCTAATGCTAGGAATACTACTAGTGGGACCGCAACAGGAACTATCCCGGCTACTCCCTTACTCCCTTATATGGCAGGCCTCAATCTTCCCGATTTTAACTAGTTGATCAATGACCCCATACACCATGATCCTGGTTAGCTTGCTATGCCAACCAAGATCCCTTCCGAAATTCCCAAGTTTGAAGGTCTTGTTGGAGAAGATCCTACAAACCATGTTCGATATTTCCACATGTGGTGTTCATCTAAATCCATCACCGATGACTCTATCCATCTTCAGTTTTTCTAGTGTATGCTTACCAGAGAAGCTTCTAAGTGGATGTTGACCAGGCCTCCTCTTCTCATACTACTTTTGCAACTCTTTCCCGGGCTTTTTTGTCTTAATTCCATCTTCCCCTCTGTTATGACACTGGTACCGAAATTTTGACCTCTTTCCATCAATTTTCTATGACCCACCTATATGATCATGTCTAAGAATGGCAGAGAAGAAAGAGCCTATGTCGAGCCCCTACCTTCGAAGACTGTGTCTACATGGACTGGTTTCTTAGATATCTTTTGCCTGCTATTGACAAAAATTCCGCATCTCATTTCCCTCAGACCGAAGAAGCTTCTCTCCAGATTGCGTTGAAATATGACCTGATCTACACATAGTTTGGTTATGTTTATACCGTCCTACCTGATCTCCCTAGACCCGTTGGTGCCAATGCACCAAGGGCATCCCATGCCACCAATGGTATCGTTGGAGCCATTTCTAATCTATACACTCATGTTCCTATGGGTTATGGTTTCCCTTAGGGAGGGGCCAACTCCTCCAGCACTTTTCCCCCTCCTGGTAGCATGTATCCAGGATACGACATGCCTCCTCCTTTTGCCCAACCTGTTTACCACAATGTTTCCCAGCCTCCTTATTATCCGTATCCGTAGCCTGGTGCTCCAGATCCTCCAACATTAGCACCCCCGCCTCCCTTGCATTCTCAACCCTCGCAATAGAAGCCACCACCCCCATAGGGGTAGATGTACGCACAATAGGGCACGAATAATTCTCCTACTTCCAAAAAGAAGAGGAAATGCAACCAAAATCAATCTTCCCAAGGTAATCCAAGGAACAATCCCTAAGGGAATGCACCTAACACCACTAACCAGCAACAAGGCACTCAGCCCAAGCAAGACAGTCCTATTCACACGAATAAGCCTTTTTCTTGTTGCGATGTCTATGGTCACTACACCCACGATTCTCCTCTTTTACCTCAGACACATTAGATTTGGGAGTCTCAAGCAGCATCCCGAGGACCACAAGCCTCCCCTTCGGTTCCTCCTAATGTTGCACCTATCCAGCCGGCTATGTTTACCAATCCATTCCCCCAGCAAGGATTTGTGGCTACCCAACCCCTTGAAGGTCAGACAACCACTCAACCTCCTCCATCTGGTACCTCTGATTATCAGATTCTCATGATGAAATCTGACCAACCCATTATCATTGACCTCAACCTTCAAACTCGATTCTGTCAGTACAACAAGCCTCCCACTACGTCTGCCCCCGAGCCCCCTTCTTCAGGTTTCACAGAGCCTCTTTTGACAACCAATGGTCCTTTACAGATCCCTTAGCCTAAGGCAGAGTTTCATACCAAGATATACAAGGGACCATTACACTGAAACGATGCTTCTGGAAAAGCTACCCATTCATATAGTATAGTAGATGATTTGGTGCAATCCCCTACTGCCATCTCAACGTTGGAACTCCTCCAGTCATGCCCTTCACAAAGAAAAGCTCTACTAACTGCCATGGGCGCTGTGGATCATTTAGATGATCGTTTGATCATCTTTAATGTTGACCGGTCAAAACATCCTCCCCTTCCTGCCTCCATCGCCTTCCAAATCCATGTTAAGATCTAGAATGCCAACGTCTCCCATTGTATCATTGATGAGGGTTCATCCACCTGTGTGATGTCCTCTTCAGTTTGGAAGAAAATCATATCTCCAGAGTTGGCCCCTTCCACTATCACCCTCTGAGTGTGGGATCGCTACTCTTCCCAGCCATAGGCTTGTTCCACAATTGTCCTATTACTCTTGCGAGTAAGACCGTTTGTGTTGACATAGAAGTCATTGATGCCCCATTAAATTAAAACATTATATTGGGTCGTAGCTACGCTAATGCAATTTCTATTGTCCCATATGCAGTTCACCATATGATGAGCTTTGATCACAAACGAAATATTGTCACCATCAACTAGTTGACATATTACGAATCGAAGTCTTAGACGTCCCCTGAGTCCATCATCTCTTCGGTGGCTAATAAACAAATAGTCGAACCTTTGACCAATATTTCACCTAGAGTCTACAAAGACTCCTCTTTTCTTATTTCATTCCCTGGTCTTTATCCTCCTGTCTCTCAGATCCTATCTCGTTGAACGTTTGCATGATGCAATCATCTCGATCCGACCTCAAGCAGCCCGCTTTGACTAGTTAGCAGCCCCGCCCTCCGCAACCTACTCCTAACACCTTGACTCAGCCTTCAAGACCCCCTCCTCAAGTCCCCTCATCTGTAACTGGTATCCATGAGACTCCCTACCCTCCTCGCACGGTTCCTCCTGGCCTTAACCATCTCGGAGTTGTCCTGCTTGGCCATTACCCCTCCTGTCAGATACTGTTTCTAGCTCCCCCTCCTGGAGTATTTTCGGTACCTGTTATGGATAAATTATCCCTTCCTAACATGACCCTGGGGATCCCAGTCTGGTACATCGATCCCCCAGCTACTATCCCGCCTGGTCAGCCCAAACCTTATCTTGCTTTGACCTCGATTCAATCGGTCCCAATGACCCCTCGCTTTGCTTCCGTGCCTCAGCCACCTCAACAGGAACCTACTCTTGTTGTGAAAGCTTCAAGTGAAGGGGACAAAATTTGTAAGAATGCACCTAAAGACGAGGCTTCCCCGAAAAAACCTACTCCTCCTCAGCCTCCAAAGCATACCCCCATGTGTTCTTTGTGTGATGTTGTCAGTCTTGCCACCCATCATTGTCCTGAATCGCCTCGCATAAAGCCCATGGTTAGTGTCGTGTTCTCTGATTCTAAGGTCTCGTAAACCTCTGTTCCTTCCTCGACTGCAACCAAGAACTCCAAGAATATTCACACCAACCACCCCTATGCTTTGTGTGATCGCCATGGCCATTACACCCACCGTTGTCCCTGCCTCACGCATTACTGCGCCTCTTTGGAGGTAGTTCGAGAGTACGAGATTGAACAAAACCATTCCGCCTCTCCCATCCTCGCGTAGTATGCTTCGGGCCAACCTGAGGATACCTCTACTCCCATTGACATTCCCCCTCTCGATGTCGAGATGGCAGAGTCTTCAGCCACCATCCTCTACCTGTCATCATCCATGAGATCCACGGTGGAAGCTCCCTATGAGACTTCCCCTTATGTTTTTCTTGACCTCCCTTCAACGATCACCCTGGGCTCAACATCAGTGGATCCCTTATCTACTTGTTTTTCGGTCATCCTCCATGACGATACGCATGTGAACCTTTCTTCTCATGATGATGACTCAGGTAGCTTCATTGCGTCAGGTGGTCTTTCTTCCACCAGTCACCCCATATTATATTATGATGACGAAATTATGGAAGCATTTACCACCCCTGAATTTATCTATTCCCCCTTACATATAAACCATACATTTGAACCACATACACCTTGTGGCCATTACATTGACACACAATGTTTTGCTAAGGGGGCACCCATATTTGAGAGTCCAAGAGAAGCAATTCTCCACAACCCTCATAGTGCATCTAGTCATGTTGACTCTATTACCATCATTCTTCCTCGTTTGGAAGAAACTCTAGAGTCCCATACCACTTCAGATCACTCTAGGGATGATCCCCTTCATCATTCCTTCCTCTTACATCAACAACCCAGTACCTTAGACATTGTTGTTTACCAACCCATGGGTTTTCTACGAGAGAACCAGTTCATTATCTCCAAATCCAATCTTTGGGATAGTGACACCATGTATGCCAACCCAGAAACTTAGTCCATTTGCTTCATATATGTAGTACCAAAAGAGATTGGTAATCCTCCATTGCCTTTCTCAAACTTCATAACCATAACGAAAAAAATGGTGCACCACATCATAAAAATGTGTTTAGATTCCCCTTTTCTAAATAAATTTTGGCATGACCATAACATTCTTAGGGGCACCTATGCCCCTTAACCATAAAAATCCCAGCTCTCAGCCAAAAACAACATTGAAACCCGCTTTCTCTGACAGGTCACACTTTTCAAGTCATTTCTTGGGACAGGTCGCAGATTTCTGCCCAGTACATGCTACCCAAGTTGCAGAATAGACCCAAAAAAGTGCTACCTGGATTGTTCCTGAGCTCTGGGTGCCTAATATAAAACTTTAACCCCATGAATTGAAAGAGTAGGGTTATACCTCTTACCTGCAATTGATAGATCTCGATTCCAACGGTCAGTTTGTCCGCTACGATCACCGCAAGATTTAGGTCCCTTTCTCCTCTCTACATTCATCATAGATACACTTGCAAATGAGTGAGTTTGGAGGGAAAATGCCTTATTAAAAGAGAAATCTTAGATTTTTCTTACACTTGCTGCGACCAAACTGTAGCTCAGTTTGACAGACCGTCTATACCGTTGGAAAGCTCTCACCGAGCTCTAAAATGGGTATATGTTAATTTTTTGTGTTTTGATACTTCATCCAGACAATTTTTTTCCAAGAAGGGTCACTTCACCACTCCTCAAAATAAAATTTATTCACTTGCAAAACTTGTACTTGGGGCACCACTTAGCCTTCATACTTTTCCATGCTTGTGTCGATTTTTGTCGTAAGTACCCACCTTGTACTCATGCTTTTATGGTCCCCACTGGGCCTTTTTTTTATGTGGCAGCACCATTGAGTCGCCCTTGTTTAGAGAATTTGAGTTGAGTCATCATCGCATTCATGGATTCTATCCCGAGTCCCTTTGTATCCCGCCATAGTCCTCCATCCTTCATTGCTTTGTCCCTCTCTCATGTCACACACTTTGGCCTTCAGTCATACTATCCCATATCCCCTTTTGATATTGTGTCAGTTACTGCCAGGTCATCCATGCCCTTCATGCTATAACAAGGGAAGTTTTCAACCTGCTACTCTATACCCCCATTCCATTATCATCCCTAGTGTCAGTCTATTAGTCACTCTACTATTATCTCTCATGCCTTAGTTTAGGATCCCTTATTGCCTCACCTATGGTGGACCTCCTTCTGTCAACATCAACTCATTCATTCCAGAAGACAGGTTTAGAGGGTGGCGTACCTTGGTTCCAAATTCCACTATTGTTCAGTGCCTCGGATTAGGTAAAGGGACTCTTTATTGCCCTTTGACTTGATTGTTTCTCAGCTCCAGCTCCTTACATCATGATCGAGATCCATATACTCGATGGTTTCAGTGATGCAGTAGATTGTACTGGTGATTCCTGGGTATGTGTGAGATGTTTCAGACCTCATGAGGGGGTGGCCCTTTAGGTATCCCCCCACATGCCCAAATTACCTCTCTATTACAGCCTTCGATGCAACTCCATATATTTGATGGTTCGGCCTCAGCCACTTATAGCGCCTTTTAGTTTGCATGTATCATTCATATTTTCAGAGCCCTCTCCTGTTTTACAGGGCCTCTTTGGTAGTACTTATATCTGATGTACTCAGATATTATTGTATAAGTACTAGCTGTTATCCCAAGCATAGTATATATGTGGGATCCATTATCATGTTTTTATCTGGCCCATGTTTATGCCAGCATGTACTATAGAGTTCAATCCCTTGTTTACTGGATGCATTATTCTTTGTAATTTGTTATCTCGGCAGGCATAGGTATACCTCCCCCGCCTCTTGTAGAACAGGTTCTCAATCATAAAAGAGACTTGTCACACCCATAAGTATCACCTCTGAGGGTCTTGTCCTCTACCGCTTTAGTCTACCTTATATTTCTCTCTCTCGGATTTCCCCTTCAGTGTTTGGTGATTGAGTTCTTACAATGTACTTTAGTCATACGATTAGCTCCTAACGCTCGCATGCTAGGGGGAAATCTATTACACAAATTTCTGGTCATCTAACTTGTTACTATTAGATGGACCAAAGTACACCATGTAAGACCAATTTTACCCTAAGCAAAATTGCTTTCACTATGAACAATAACTTAGTAATACTTAATTTATCAAGTTGTTTATGGTCTAAACAGGAAACCCCATGAGGAATAATTGAATAAATCCTTATTTGTTTGATTTTCCTCAAGGAATAATTGGTTAAACAATATTTTAATTAATATTCCTGGTCAAATTTAACCCAAAATAGGAAAATTGATTAGATAAATCATTATTTATCTTATTATTTTCTAGGAATAATTGTTTAAAACATTACTTAAATAATATTCCTTGTTAAATTTGACTAAATTTATAAATAATTGAATAAATCACTATTTATTTAATTATTACTCAACCACATTCTTAAAATAATAAATAAATCATTTATTTATCTATTATTTACAAATAAAGGGATTTGACCAAATTCAAATTATTTTTCCCTCCAACTAAAATAATAAAATATTCCATAAAAGTTGGATCTAGATTTGGTTAATAATATTTTAATTATGCACCAATATCTAGACTAACTCAATATTGTGTTATAAATAGAAGGGCTTTTCCATTCATTCACTACCTTTTTTTTCCTAAAGATCACTCTGGATCTATACTTTTGGTCTGACTTTGATCCTCCATCATTGTCATATTTTACTACCATTTTCTTGTGAGCTCCCCTTGAGTTCCACTTTTTGTCTGGGTTTTATACACCATCAGGAGAGAGAGATCTTAGATATGAAGTGCTGGGGACATACAAGAACCCATCCCATTGAGGGGGACTGGAACATCTTTCTATGTTCCCTTCCCATGTGTCATAAATACAAAAATTCTTTAAAAATATTCTTGTCTTGTATATTGGATGCATGGAGTAACTATTGCTTTTATTTACTATTTAATGTATTTAACTACATAGATTTGGATTTTTTAGCATTTGTCTTGGTCAACTAACTACAAATATAAAGAAATTGGCAACCATCTTTGATGTTAGGGTTGTTTTTTATGCACGGCTAAAGTAGGATTTTTTCATACGTTTTTTATTAGAATTCACACTAACAGGCGCGGTTGGGAATCATTGGCTGCAAAGATATCCCCATCATATAGTACCCAGAAGGATTTTTTTTCCTCAACCCGCTTGGGGTCCTTTGATTCCCACAGGTTGGCAAACCTCACCCCCTTGGACATGCCAGGATCAAGAGGGGGGAACATCTCTTCTTCTGGGGTCTCCCAAGCAATTAAGACGATTAGCAAGATTAGCCATGAGTAGTAGAAAGATTTTCCCTGCTCCTAAGCCTCACGCACATTGTCAAGAAATTATTCAACCAAGTACTGTGACCAATTATAACAGACTCCCTTTTTGCATTGGCCGATGATTTGAATTACATGAGCAAGGGTAGTTGCTGCCTGACATTTCCACATCAATTTGTAGGTAAAAAGTAAATTGTGGCATACGCGTCCCTGGGTCATTGATGGTATCAATCAAGAAGACCCACTTATTATGTGCAACATTGTACTTGTCTCGGACACCTTCAGTAGTATGGTGCTTGAATTTATTGATCGTTCCATCCCTAGGGTTGGGCCCATTCAAGATGCCTAGGCCAGCTAATCCCTTGACCCAAACTATTGGCTTGACTCTGAGCACACCATCTTTGAAAACCTATTCCAGGTACAGGTTTGGGGCTAACAAATGGAAAGCATCCAGGTTCCCCAGGTCATGGTCGTCGAACTTTATGTGGGGAAGCTGGCCAGCTGAGTTTTCTAGAAACTGATTTCCTTATGTCAATATGTCATCCAGAAAACCCTCCCAAAACTTTTTTCGCCTTTCTACCTATTCAGTCCACCCCTAGCAAAACCACAACCTCCTTGTAAAAAATCCTATCTAACTTCAGCCTTATTGACCTGCCCAGCAGCCTTAAAAGGCAAATCCACATCTATTTCAGAAGTCTACCCTATGTTAGGAAGTGGCGTTTAGGACTTTTCACCTTTGGCAATCATCAAAAAGCCAAAAATCCTCCATCTGCAGCAGACCTACCATGACTGATCCCTTAATTTACAAATGAAGTTGACAAACAGCCTTAAGTCGCGCCACTCATATTCCCTAGGTCTCAGCACTGCATGAGGCCTATTCTCAAGCTGACTAGTAGGTTTTTCACTATGTTCTATGGTTCTACAAAGACAGGAAATGTATTTCAATCTCATGGAGTAAATATTTGAGTTTACAGTTAGAGGAACAGCTGCTTCTAAATGTATTGTGAGCCTGAGATGAAGCTGCAAAACAAAAGTCACTCATCAGGACCTTACAGCTCTTTCCAGCATGAAAATCACAGTAAGAAAGGGTCGCCACTGTCTCAGCAAAATGGTAAATTGTCAAGGCCCAGAACCTCCTTCATTTACAAGCAGAGGGTTAGTGCGCCTCCTTCATACATAAGCAGAGGGTGCATGCCAGTGTTGACTCAGAAGGTTGCAGAAGCCCAGGTTTTCCTTTACTGAAACAATGAAACAAATCTTCAGGTTTCATGAATGTAATTGCTGACCATAACAGGAATATAGTGGAAATATGATAAGCTCAAAGGAAAGGGGAGTTTGGCCTGATAAAAGAGCTCATTTCAAACTTGCGAACCATATGGATTGTTGAACTCTAGAAGGACCTGTCATCAGTAAACATCCAAATCATAAGAGGCCTGTTTTGGTTCAAAATCAAATAGAACAGATGTTAACCAATGCCATTACACAGGCAGGAGAAAGTTCTTGGTTTTTCAAGAAAACACTGACCTTCATAGTCACAAAGAGTTTTTGTCAAAATAACAGGTCATGAGATGAACAAGCCAAATGATAAATATCTCAGCAACCTTAGAACAGTGTCATTGTGGCTAGGTTTCCTTCTAAAAACACAGTGATGCTTGCAAATAGTGATGCCTAGATTGATGTTGTTCAAATGGTTTACTTACCACCACATTCAGAGAAAGGCTGTGTCTAGCATAGTGGTAAAAGGGGCCTTCTGATACTTTACCTGATGAAGAGCCTCCTCCATATACGAGCAGAGGGCCAAAACTACTGCAGGGTGCTGAAACTGATTGATGCAAGAAAGCAGTGGAAGGATACCAAAGACTGAAACAAGGTCACTACACAGATGAATGACAGTTCTGATAATGTAAAGATACTGATACTCCTATTTCAAGAACTATCTGTCAGACAGTACATCTAGTGGAAAGGAGAAGGTATTGAACATATTGTATGCTATGAATGCCAAAGGAGCAGTTGATTTAAAAAGGGTTAAAGACATTCCATGATCACCTATCCAGAAATCTAAGGAAATCCTTTCTGAGCAAACAAAGAAGTCTAGGGTGAAAGGATGCAACCTAAAAAGTGTATTGACAGTCCAGAGAAAAACTTGTGAAACACCTAGAAGCAGCAATTTATCACTGGGAAAGTAAAACAGTGACCAAGTTTGAGTCATAAAATGCATGATGACAGGTATGCAATGCTATGAATAGACAAAGAGACAATTTTTGAGCATATGTGTGCCACTGATATCAAAAAAGAAGATTTCCTCCTTGAGGAAATGGTCAAGCAGCAAAACAATATCATATATCAAAAGTCCAAAGAGGCGCCTTTCAAGAAGGGGTGTTTACAACTTTTCAAATATTTTTGGTGCATTATGAAATAGCCCTTCTTTGCTAGCAATCACCAAGAGAGGGAGGCAGTGAACATAGTCCAGTCATGAAATGGTGCTATTGACAAAAAGGGGTTTAATATACTGATCAGAACAGAATAAAGACTGTGTGCCCAAAAGCCCTGTTTTCATATTTTACAAGTTTGTCTTTTCAAATGAGGAGGCAAATGGGTATATGATCTTATGATTAGGCAGAAGGAATTTGTTTTTGATGAATTATCACTGTTTATATTCCCTAAAATAGACACAATGGTCATCATCCCAAAGGACAGTTTCAGCACAAAGATACAGTATAGCAAAAGCAGTGACAGGGATGTGGCACAGTGAGTTGTGAAGCAGAGAATCATGTTATAAAAAGAAACAGCTAGTAGAAGACACTTACAGACCAGAAGGAAACCTGTAAATCACCTAAGGACCAAGATTGTTAAACTGATTGCAAAGGCACGGGTGGTCTCCTGTAAGTAATAAGGCAGCTTTCAAAATACCTTTGACAGTTTTTGAATGACCTTTTCTTTCGTTGACATTGTCACCTAAATGCCAAAAAGAGGGACAAAGTCAAGGTTTGAAATATCTCTCTTATGAGAACAGGCATGTAACTCCACGAATAGGCAAGGCAAATGTGATGAACTATCACTGTTTAAAAAATAACTTGATGCAAACACTTTTTTGTATCATGTAGTGAATTGCCACTGTTTGAACGAAAAGCTTCACTATGTTCAAGATAGCCATAGGGTCTTTATCTTTTGAATATAGCCGTTGAAGGAGTGTCAAAGAATGAAATAGAGGAATAGTAAGCCACTTGTGAAATCCAAAAAACAAATTGCCGCAGCTCCCAAGCATCACAACGTGTTTTCAAGCAAATTGAGGTTTTCTGCACTGTTTTAGGGCGGCGTGACGGGCCTGGAAAGTGGCGCGACGTGCCTGGGCGTCGTTTTGCGAAGAGTTTTAACGTCGGCGCGACGTGCCTGTAGGCGGGCGCGACGTGCCTGTAGGTGCCCGCCCGACCGCACGACAAGCCCACCCGACGGCCTTTTCTCCGGCGCGACGGGGTTTATCCAGAGGTTGCCGCGCCCCTTTTTTAAGCTGTCCAGGGTTTCTTGCACCTTTCAAACGGGCAATCCATCAAGGTCGAGGTATTTTTATGAGCTCCCATCGTGTGCAAGGTTTTGATAAATGATAAAACTGTTTGAAAAACCCGTGCCTTGCTATTTTGCTAAAAAGTCTGACGCAGCTTTCCTACACAAAAGCTGAGATGAGGTAATTTAAGAGGGCCGAGGTTGTTAATGAGAGTTTAAACCTTGAAGGCAAAGTTATAGAATGTATTTCGGTGCATATCTCACAACTCACAAGCCAAGAGTATGGTCCGACCATCGTTGCTAATCGTTTCTTTCACCAGCTAAGTCTCCAATTTCTCCCTTGCACTATATTATATCATTGTGGAGAATTGATTGACAAGAGAGTTTTTCTAAGGGTGGATAGGGCAGATTTAATTGATGTTTTTCTAACTCGGAGTGCGTACATAAAAGCAAATCTTTGTTCTCTTAAAACTTCACAAAGAAAGGGGCCTTTTTCTCGAAGAGTATCCTTTCTTTCCACCGTATGGTCCCTAAGGTGAATCCGATAAATGTAGGCGCTAAGATAAATGACCTAAAAAGCAAAATGGTTATTATTTTTGAAGTTTGGTGTTGAAGACCCAAATACAAGTGTAAGCAGGCCTCTAACAAAGTCACAAGAGGGAATTTGTTCAAGACTGTGCACAAAGAATCTACAAAGCAGTTTCTTACACATAGTACCATTGTTAAGAAGGATACATAACTGAAGTGTATCCAGATTTGAAGAACTGTTGTTAATAAGTGTAGAGGGGGCTTATTCAAGGAAGCATTGTTGCATTTTAGTCAAAAGCACAGGGTCCATAACTATCCAAGCAGTGTAGTGGCCAGATTCAATCCAGCAGAGCATTCTTCATACATTGAAGGCAGTGTGCCTCTTCCAAAACCTGTTTCAAGTCAGAATGCCTCCAAAACGAGATCACAAAGGCGGACAACATAAGAGATATGAGCCTATCTCCATAAAAGAAATCAATGCTCATCCCTCAGTACTTTTCAATTTCCATGAGGTAGGCTGTCTTGATTTCTGTCAGAGGATAGAAGAAGTCAAGAGTTTCTCGCCACTTACACAGTTGTGCGCTTTGAGATTCAGGGACAAACACTTCCAGCTTGCAGGTCTTGACTTCAAAATCTCCCCAAGGAATGTATCCAAGGCTACCAAGATCCTGTATCATGGTGAAAAGTGGTTTAAACAAGCGCATCTTGATATGGAGGATTATAAACCTTTCATCAAGCCTGAACATAGGGAGACCATCACTGCTATTTTCCCTTTCTCCTATCTTCTTGACAGTTATGCTCCGCTGATGAAAGCCATAATGAGATATTTCACTTGTGAAGGAAGGTTTAGCCAAATATTTGCCTATCATGTTCGCTTGTTGATGCATTTTACTAGGAGCAGGCATTTAAACCTTCCATACTTTTTGTCCAAAAGCACAGAAAATGGCAATGCACGTCCAAAAAAGAAAGCTCCACTTCAAAGAAATCCCTCTCTCTTTCATCATTCCTCGATCAAAATCATTTTCTTACACCAAATTCGGAGAAGAAAGGAGTTTGGCGGTCCGATCTATTAGCCATGCCGATTTCGCCACTGTCCCTCCTATTCATGTGTCTCCTACTCAGCCTGTCCATCGCCCAGTGCCTTTATCTAGTAGGCCTACCCCTGAAAAACTCAAGATGATCACTGGGCAGCCAAGTAAACAAGGAGAAGGAGAGGGCAGTGAGCCACAGAGAGAAAAGGAGGATGATGAGCAGCAGCAGCCAGATTTTGAGGGACAGCAGCAGTTGGATATCATTGGACAGCAGCTAGAGGTTGATGAACAGCATCAAATTCAGGAAGAAGAACAGCAGCAGACAGAGGTTGAAGAGCAGCAGGTTGAGCACACAATTGAAGCATCTTTTGAGCCACAAGCTGGACAAGATGTTGAGGAAGGACAGCAAGCTGAAGCTGCCTCCTTGACAGTGACCAAAACTGTTCCTAAAAAGAGGAAATTGCCCAAAAAGACAACTTCTAGCTTGCCAAGGAGAAAGAGCGCTAGATTGGCCTTCAAAGGAAAAAGTGCAGTTGGAGAAAGTGCCAAGCATGGAGGTAAATCAGCTGTCATCCCTATCCCAAGCGATGACAGTGATAATGAGGCCCGCATCCTTGAAAACCTCCTCATTCACAAAGAAGGACAAATTGAGGTGTTACAAGAAGATCTTCAAAGGGCGAGGAATTTCAACCACTTCTTGGAGGTTGAAAACAAACAAATGAAGTATCATGCAGCCATTCATGAGGCAAGGGCCATCAAGTACAAAAAGGAGGCGGAAAAGGCGCAAGTAAGAATTGAAGAGCTTATTGGCGAATTTGATGATGAAGAGGAGGAGGACCAGCCTAGGCAAAAGAGGCCTAGAACCATCGGGCTTAGGAGAGCCTTGGAGAAACAGAAAGATGAAGAACAAGCTCAATTCGAAGCTTTTCCTCTCACTACCCTCTTTGAGCGGGAAATTGAGGAAAACAAGGAAGCTTGGCTTGAGAGGGCTAACCAGCATTTGGAGACAAAGCTTGAAAAGGCAAACAGGGACCTTGAGCTACAGAGAAAGAGAACTCTTCACTTTCAGAAGCTAAACCAATTCGCCAGGCGCAAATTGAAGGTGGCACAAGAAAAATTGAAGAAATTGAAGGAGAGGCGCCTAGCACGGAAGGAAGCAAAAAACACATCAGCCCTCGATATTTTGGCTTCAGCTTCGAAGCATGTTTCTATGGACCCTTGAGGGTCATGCATGCCAATTTTGGGCCTGTTTCGAAAACTTTTTGTTTTTTGGCATTTTTGGGGTTTTCGCCAAAAACTCATAAATGCGCCATTTCAGTTTGAT
The DNA here is from genome assembly GCA_034641835.2 of Pinus albicaulis. Lineage (NCBI taxonomy): Eukaryota > Viridiplantae > Streptophyta > Pinopsida > Pinales > Pinaceae > Pinus > Pinus albicaulis. The sequence goes on from JAXQQM020092319.1 coordinate 30,007, forward strand.
GAGCCGTCAAGGGAGGAGGGTGATACCAATGGATTCCATAATTTCATGAGCAGATCTCCAGCGATTTTCAGGGTATTTGAAGATCATTCTCCCCTCCAAATTGGCGAAAAACAGCCTCATTTTGCACATTCTGCCCGCCATATCAGCAGCCTGCTATTTTCTGGGTTTTTGCACACAGGTACAGTTTTGAGGGACTTTCAGAGATCAGATTGAGATGATTCCACTTGCATTGGAAAGCAGACACAGAGATATTTCCAACGAGTCATCATGAGCCTCATTTCGACATCAGGAAGGCTTCTATTTGCATCCAACAAGTCAGGGGACCTTTTTCAGGCATAAATATGAAGTATTTTTGCAATTTTTGAACTCCAAAAATCTGCTTTTCCCAAATGTGCGTTAGGCTATTTTTATCATGGGAAAATCATGTAAAGTCAATATAATTTCCGTTTTTAGCAGTTTTTTAGATATTTTATGGGATATTTTGTGCCTTGGGCTTTGCAAAGCATCAAGGACAAGTTTAGATATTTTGACTTGGCCAATGGGATAGCTAGTTGCTCCATGAGGTTTTCCTTCCTCAAGCCTATTTATTCCATGTTTCTCATTGTAAATCAGAGGCTGAACTTGAGATAAGAATTAATGCGTTGGTCATATGAGCTTTGAAGAATACACTTGAGTTATGATGTTTGGACTGCCTCTTGGATGCTTTTGAGGAATGTTGAAGGCTTGTTGATGGATTCCTCGACATGGTAGAATGGTATAGTGCTTCTTAATGTGTTTTGTCTTCTAGTTTTCACTCATATTTCATTTTTCTTGCTGCTATAGATCAGTAAAGATTGATTTTGAGACATGCCCATGGAGGCACCTCAAAATCCCTGAATCTTCATAGCTTGATGTTTTCTTCTCCCTTAGTTATGCTAAAGAATTCTTAGCTGCTCTTTAGTAACTTAAGGTGTTGTTGCTAAGTTTTATTCATCAGTTCCATGTATGTTGAGTAGGATGTATGGTTTGCCCTACCTACCTATCAGCTGCCCATAGTTCTGTCCATAAAACTTTCTCTTTGACTGATTTGTTGATCATTTTGTTGAACCAAGGAGGCCTAGTTTCGATTTAGCCCTTTGCCTAAAACTATGAAAACTTATTTGTCCAAGTGCCCAATGACTTAGAGACTATGTTTAGGCGTTTCGGCATAGTTTATGAGTTGTTAGTTTGTCTCATGTGTTTTCCCCAAAGTCTGATAGCCTTTTCCCGAAGTTAGAGGGTCTTATACCTCTATGTATGGCTGGAATGTTTGATTTCTATGTATTGATTAGCTTATAGTTATTCCTAGCATGATTAATGGCTTGATATTACATGTTTATGTCTGCTATTAACTAGTTTGCACCTGAAATCCCTTGTCTTTCACCAACTTATTGTTCATTTAATCCATTTTGCCCAGAGATCCCTTCTACCGTGAATCAAATCGGCCCTACAGCAGCTTTACATCATCACTTCATAGCTTCCTTGACCTGTTTGACCCCATAGCCCAATTTATCTACATCTTGTCATCCATTTTATGTATTTGATCAGTTTCATTCCTCACAAACTTAAAAAACCAAAAAACTAAAAACATACTTCATAACTAGCCTAATATCAAAACACCGCAAGTAAACACACCGACATCTTTTGCACTTATAGAGAGAGCCCTCTCTGAGTCCAGGAAGGCTAGGTTCTTGGGCTCCAAAGCTTGGTTTGATGTTACATCGTCATTTGGCTAGCCAATCGGCCAAATCACGGGACCCTAACATAATGGCGATCACGGTGGGACTTTGAGTCAAAACATCCTAGGTATCCCTTAGGAACTCTCAAAATCTCAGTCAAACTTAGAAGAGTAGAATCTGGTTGTCTCACCATCCTAGCAAAATGATGATTCAGTTATAGGAAACTCTTCCAAACCTCAGGACTACATAAAACTCAGAAAAAACCACAAAAAAACTCCCTTAGATTGGTTTTTGTCAAATACTGGTGGTGGACCATACAAATATATCTCAAAACAACTGATTTTCCACCTGGCGACTCCACTAACTTCTAGTAAGCCTTACTATTTCACCAAACTCTAGGCTACTATCCGATAGACCTTTCCCATCACGCACTAACATAGCGGGAAATGGCAAGACACTGAGTACATAATAGTCCAGCAAACTCTTATAGACTCTTTGATCTTCTAGATACCATAAACAGACAAGCAGTCCATAGACTCATTTTTTAGAGTAAACTCTTTTTGTTCTCATCACCCTAGCAAAGTGTTGAAACAAGTCTAGGATACTTTAACAAACCATAGGCTGCACATAAATTCAGAAAATCCAAAAACATTCTCAGATTAGTCTTGGTGGTGGACCATAGCTATCTTCACAAAAAAAATCCATTTCCACCTGGCGACTCCACTAATCCATCCCTTCTATATTTGACCATCTTTCGCCTTAATATAACTTTAGAAAAATCACTCATCCAGAACATTCACCAATACCATTCTCTCTAAAACTCTGGATCTAAAATCTGGCTTCCCGAAGAATCAATACCAGATCCCATCCAGACCCAAATCCCCCTATCATAGTAGATGACCCAGAGAAGATTATGTGGCAAGCTTATGAAACTGATCATCTAGCTACCGATAGATCCATCCGTAGAACAAGATCTGTACCTAAAACTCGCAATATCCTTCTAGATTCACCTTCGGAATTAGAGTCATCACAAGCTCTTCCCCGAAGCAAATCATATAGTAAGATAAACTTCGACGATCTTGAACCCCTAAACCCACCACAGAGTCCTATTAGAGAAGCTTCACCCACCACTCCTCCTGATTTCCAGCTTCTTTATCAATTTGGCTCTTATCATCCTAGATCTGCTCAAAACCAGATCACTAGTCCAAGTTCGTCCGCTACACCTGTTCAAACCACTTCATTTCAGCCTACTAGTCCTCATCTTGTACATCATCCATTAGCTCCAGTCATGGCAGCCTGGTACGCACCTTTGGTGTTGCCACCACCTTTAGCTCCTCTCCCAAACAAATATCAGGACAAGATCCCACACTTTACCGGAGAAGACACCACCACACCTCAACAGCATATAAGTAGAATGACTGATGCTTATGAATACCTAGAGGTACAAGACGAGACTGTCCGAATGAGAATATTTGCCCAAAGTCTTGGTGGTGAACCCAAAGCACGGTTCAAAAGCTTAGCTCCAAACAGTATCAATGATATCCCAGAACTGCATCAAATCTTCAGAAATAGGTGGGAAATCCGAAGAAACCCCATTCAAATCCTGTCAGAATATAACAATCTAAAACGGGAAAATGGGGAAAGTGTCCAAGCTTACTGTACTAGGTTCAACAGTGTATATAACTCCCTCCCACCTCTTTTCAAACCTCCACTTGGTTTAGCTTTGGCAAAATTTCCTGAGGGTTTTGATCCGACATGACATATCACCTAAGAGATAAGGATCCCCCTACCTTGGAGGAAATGCAACAAATAGCTATAAAAGCAGATGCCAACTTAGCTGAAAAAAGAGCAAGGACTAGATCAGAAAGAAAGGTCACATATAGGGATGAGGTCTCCACTTCATCGCCTTCCCTAGATCCCAGAATAGATGACTTAGTCAAATCCATGGCTAAAATGTGGGAAAAGATCAATGAAAAAGCTCCTGTTAGGGACAACCAGCCAAACCCTCCAATTAGAAACCGAAACCAAAACTTTAGGAGGGAGCAGCCCCAAAACAGACCAAGGGATAATGACCAACAGATCAGGCCACCATTCAATGAAAACTATGTAGAAGAAGATGATAGGGACTCAGAACCTCTTGATGAACATCATTTAAACCTCATAGGGTCTGACAATGAAGGTGAGGTGTACCTCACCGAAGAAGAACAAGCCTTCTTTTCGCCTGATCAAGATGAGACCAATTATGAAGATCTTGATGACCCTACCATAGAATTTCAAAATGCTATTGAAGAAGCCCACAGGCAATATGACCTTAGGAGCAAGAGAAACCAAGATAATGTCAAGAGAGGTAGCTCTGATACTGCTAAAGCTCCAGATATCATCCTCAAAAAAGCATCAAGCAGTGACAAAATCAAGGTTGAAAAGACTGATCAAAGCCAAGCTAAAGTTACCCAAACTAATCCTCTCTCATATACTCCTGATACTTCTACCAAGGTCACCAAAACAACTATGGCAAGCAAAACCCCTAAACAAGGTCAACAAACTCAGAACATAGACAAGGTCTTAGCTGAAAAAGCTGAAACAAACATATCCAAACTTCAAGTGCCTTTTAGCTTTGAAGGCGAGATCGCTAAGATCAAAATCACCATGCCTCTCACTGAACTTATTGCCCAAAACTCTTATAAATCCCAAGTACTAAAAGTCTTAAATCTAGGGAATGATGCAAACACTGTTAATCTCACTGATGACATTCCTGAAGTATTGTTTGGTCCAAAGGTAGAGGGAAAATTCCAAGAAGGAGCTACTCTTCCATTTTACATTAGCCTAAACATCCACGACCAAATTCTCCACAATGCCATGCTGGACTCCGGCGCCTCGCATAATCTTATGCCGAAGGTAGTTATGGAAAGATTAGGCTTGGAGATCACAAGACCATACAAAGACTTATACTCATTTGATTCAAGCAGAGTCCAATGCCTAGGTTTAATCAAAGACCTTTGCTTTAGTCTGGCCCAAATACCCGCGAAACATATAATCATGGATATAGTAGTGGCAGACATTCCTCCCAAGTATGGGATGCTTCTATCAAGATCTTGGGGAGCCAAACTCCAAGGGAATATTCAACTGGACATGTCATATGCCACCATTCCCGTGTTTGGTCAGAACAGGATACTCTACCGCGAATCACACATGAAATACATGATTAGCAGTCAAGATAGGCCCGATAACATTCCAATGTGTTCTTTGTGCTCCGACTTAAACTCTTTCATTATGCATATTGATGTAAACTTGGAGGAAGAATCAGAGGAAGCTAATATAGACTTAGATCCACCACATCAGTTGTCCTTGGTACCTTATGATGAGCTTGACGCTCAAAACTACCATGATCATGAACAGCTGTGCCTTGAAGAAAGTAAGTTTCCTCTCTCCCAAGTAGGATTAGAGCAAGAAGCACAAACTCTCATGTACTATCAAGCAAATTGCTCTAGCTTTAATCAAATGCCAGCAGTAACTTGTGGAAATTTCTTCCGGGTAAAAGCTTTAGAAGACCTTCACATCATAAACCTATTTGGAACCCAGGAGAAAGGGAGTTTAATGTTTCTACCATACCTCAAAGATTTACCATCATGTGACCCTCCTACTGCAAATAAAACTTTGACTATAACCTCAGTAGCTCAACATCTTGAGAAAATGCCAAATAAACTTTTTATGAGCAAGGATGACAGTCATAATCCTGGCATACCTGAACTACTGAAATTGGCTCATATTTTGTCTTTTCATGAAGAACTTAGAAAGGCTAAAATCAGGAATCTCATGCAAAATACTAGTTTCTACAGGAAAAACAAGGGAAAACATTGTATCACTACCTTTTCCCCAAAGAACAACTTTAACAGAAACAAACACAGCAAACTGAAACAAACTGAAATGATCAAAGAGAAAAATAATGGCCATAGAATCTGCTTTGATTTTAGAAATAATACTGCATCTCCATATAACAAAAATCATGTTTGTTCTACTCAAGATCGTGATTCACCATTTGAAAATGTTTCTAATGATGTATTCTTGCAAGATCATCTTTCAGATCATAATCATCAAATTCCTTTACAAAGTAGACAACTTAAAGATTTTTTCCAGTTTGCGGGAGGTAAATCTGATTTCAAGTTCAAAATTGCTAAACCACCCAATATCAGAAATCTGTTCATGAAAGCCATGTTCCCAGTGTTAAATTTCTGTGTTTTTACATACCTTGATGATGTCACTATCTATTTCAAGAATTATCAAGAGTACATACATTACCTGAAGAAAGCATACAGCAAAGAAAGGAGTGGAAATCAGATATTCAGAGAGGTACAGAGGGAGGATACCGGGTTGTTTAGAGATTCTTGCATGAATCCCTATGTCATGTTAGAGAGAGAAAATTTTCCAAATTTTTCTTTTCAAGAGTTAAGTGGGCCTAGGGTGAGAGGAGATCCTTATGAGGATAAGATGCTGAAATTCCGTCATTTCCAAGATTTTTGAGTTTGAAACACTTTCAGTCATTGTACATACCATTGTTTGAAATATTGAAAAAATAGAAAAAGTCAAAAACAGTAAAAGATAGGAAAGTCAAAAACAGTAAAAAGCAGAAAAGAGGGCAAGTGAAGATAGAACAAAGGCCCCATGTTCCAAAAAAATAGTCTTTCGGAAAGCGAGCAAGTCTAAATGCCGCTACTAGTACTTCAATGTCTTGTTCAGCTATCTAGCCTAATCATAGCCGAGCATGTTTAAATTTATTTGCTGATAAGTTAGTGAGTGCCAAGATAGTCAACATTGTGTAAGATTGACTTATCACAGAGCTTAGATTAGGGAGAGATTCTGGTTCCACATGCCTAAAACAGAACCAAAGAGAGAAGCGAGGGATGAAAACACATTGTACATCTTAGCCCCGCTTGTCTAGTTTCCTTTGTTGCAGAATAATATTTGTGTGCAGCTTGTCTTTTATGCCGCAAATGCATGACAAATCAGACTGCTTAATCCTGATTTGATCATTTTTAAATTTTATGTTGTAGATTAGAGAATGAAATCCTGTCAAACTGCTTAATCTTGACAGTAAATCTAGTTTTAGGTAGAGAAATGAAGGAGTTCATCAGCTTAATCTGAACTCCCAGCAGATATAAGAGTAGAAGTAGATAGTTTCATTTTGCAAAAAGAAAAATATGCATTGTCAAAAGGCTGCTAGTTCAAATGCGCCAAACAGAAGAAAAAATGTTAGGAAAAATAGTGGGGTAGGTAGAAGTATCATTGATGTTAAAAATGCTGACACTTTTCAGAAATAACATCAAGAGAAGGGTAAATTTTGCGCCAATGGATAAGGCACTGGTCTTCATAAGCCAAAAAAAAAACTGAATTCTGGACACATCCTGACGAGGAGCTGCCCTCCCCAAATGGAGCCACTGTTAGCCATCAGTATTTTTTACATGTTAGTGATGACTATATCTTCAGCTGAGTTTTCTAGAAACTGATTTCCTTATGTCAATATGTCATCCAGAAAACCCTCCCAAAACTTTTTTCGCCTTTCTACCTATGCAGTCCACCCCTAGAAAAACCACAACCTCCTTGTCAACAATCCTATCTAACCTCAGTCTTATTAATCTGCCCATCAGCCTTAAAAGGCAAATCCACATCTGTTTCAAAGGTCTCCCCTATGTTAGGAAGTGGCGTTTAGGACATTTCACCTTTGGCAATCATCAAAAAGCCAAAAAATCCCTCATCTGCAGCAGACCTACCATGACTAATCCCTTAATTTGCAAATGAAGTTGACAAACAGCCTTAAGTCGCGCCACTCATATTCCCTAGGTCTCAGCACTGCATGAGGCCTATTCTCAAGCTGACTAGTAGGTTTTTCACTATGTTCTATGGTTCTACAAAGACAGGAAATGTATTTCAATCTCATGGAGTAAATATTTGAGTTTACAGTTAGAGGAACAGCTGCTTCTAAATGTATTGTGAGCCTGAGATGAAGCTGCAAAACAAAAGTCACTCATCAGGACCTTACAGCTCTTTCCAGCATGAAAATCACAGTAAGAAAGGGTCGCCACTGTCTCAGCAAAATGGTAAATCATCAAGGCCCGGAACCTCCTTCATTTACAAGCAGAGGGTTAGTGCGCCTCCTTCATACATAAGCAGAGGGCGTAGGCCAGTGTTGACTCAGAAGGTTGCAGAAGCCCGGGTTTGCCTTTACTGAAACAATGAAACAAATCTTCAGGTTTCATGAATGTAATTGTTGACCATAACAGGAATATAGTGGAAATATGATAAGCTCAAAGGAAAGGGGAGTTTGGCCTGATAAAAGAGCTCATTTCAAACTTGCAAACCATATGGATTGTTGAACTCTAGAAGGACCTGTCATCAGTAAACATCCAAATCATAAGAGGCCTGTTTTGGTTCAAAATCAAATAGAACAGATGGTAACCAATGCCATTACACAAGCAGGAAAAAGGTCTTGGTTTTTCAAGAAAGCCCTGACCTTCATAGTCACAAAGGCTATTTGTCAAAGTAATCAATCATGAGATGAACAAGCCAAATATCTAAAATCAGCCTTAGGACAGTACAGGGAAATAGTATTACTCTGGCTAGGGTTTTCTGCTGACACACAATGATGCTTACAAGTGAAGATGCTAAGACTGATGTTTTTCAAGAGGTTTCTTACCACTACATTCACAAAAAGGCTGTGTCGAGCCTAGTGGTCAGAAATTCTCCGGACACCTTATCTGATGAAGAGCCTCCTCCATGCATGAGTAGAGGGCCAAAACTACTGCAGGGTGCTGAAACTGATTGATGCAAGAAAGCAGTGGAAGGATACCAAAGACTGAAACAAGGTCACTACACAGATGAATGACAGTTCTGATAATGTAAAGATACTGATACTCCTATTTCAAGAACTATCTGTCAGACAGTACATCTAGTTGAAAGGAGAAGGTATTGAACATATTGTATGTTATGAATGCCCAAGGAGCAGTTGATTTAAAAGGGGTTAAAGACATTCCATGATCACCTATCCAGAAATCTAAGGAAATCCTTTCTGAGCAAACAAAGAAGTCTGGGGTGAAAGGATGCAACCTAAAAAAGTGTATTTACAGTCCAGAAAAAAACTTGTGAAACACCTAGAAGTAGCAATTTATCACTGAGAAAGTAAAGCAGTGACCAAGGTTGAGTCATAAAATGCATGATGACAGGTATGCGATGCTATGAATAGACAAAGAGACAATTTTGAACATATGTGTGCCACTAATATCAAAAAGAAGACTTTCTCCTTGAGGAAAGGGTCAATCAGCAAAATAATATCATATATCAAAGGTCCAAAGAGGCGCCTTTCAAGAAGGGGTGTCTACAGTTTTTCAAATATTTTGGTGCATTATGAGATAGCCCTTCTTTGCTAAACAATCACCAAGAGAGGCAAGCAATGAACATAGTTCAGTCATGAAATGGTGCTATTAATAAAAAGGGTTTAATACACTGATTAGAACAATATAAAAACTGTGTGCCAAGGGCCCTGTTTTCATATTTTACAAGCTGGTCTTTTCAAATGAAGAGGCAAATGGGTATATGATCCTATTGTTAGGTAGAAGGAATTTGTTTTTGATGAATTATCGCTGTTTATATTTCCTAAAACAGACACAATGGTCATCATCCCAAAGGACAGTTTCGGCACAAAGATACAGTATAGCAAAAGCAGTGACAGGGATGTGGCACAGTGAGTTGTAAAGCAGAGAATCATGTTATAAAAAGAAACAGCTAGAAGAAGACACTTACAGTCTAGAAGGAAACCTGTAAATCACCTAGGGACCAAGATTGTTAAACTGATTGCAAGGGCACCGGTGGTCTCCTATAAGTGATAAGGCAGCTTTCAAATACCTTTGACAGTTTTTGAATGACCTTTTTCTTTTGTTAACATTGTCACCTAAAATGCCAAAAAGAGGGACAAAGTCGAGGTTTTGAAATGTCTCTCTTATGAGAACAAGTATGTAACTTCATGAATAGGCAAAGCAAATGTGATGAACTATCACTGTTTAAAAGGAACAACTTGATGCAAACACATTTTTGTATCATTTAAAGAATTGCCACTGTTTGAACGAAAAGCTTCACTATGTTCAAAAATAGCCATAGGGTCTTTATTTTTTTGAATATAGCCGTTGAGGGAGTATCAAAGGAATGAAATAGAGGAGTAGTAAGTCACTTGTGAAATCAAAAAAAACAAATTGCCGCAGCTCCCGAGCATCACAACGTGTTTTCAAGCGAATTGAGTTTTTCTGCACTGGTTTAAGGTGGCGCGACGTGCCTGGAGTTAGGCGCGACGTGCCTGGGCGTCGTTTTGTGAAGGTTTTTAACGTCGGCGCGACGTGCCTGTAGGCGGGCGCGACGTGCCTGTAGGTGGCCGCCCGACCGCACGACAAGTCCACCCGACACCTTCCTCCGGCGCGACGGGTTTTCTCCAGAGGTTGTCGCGCCCATTTTTCAAGCTGTCCAGGGTTTCTTGCACCCTCTCAAGCGAGCATCCACTAATTTCAAGGTATTTTTATGAGCTCCCATCATGTGCAAGGTGTTGATAAGTGATAAAACTGTTTGAAAATCCCGTACCTTGCTAGTTTGCTAAAAAAAACAAACGCAGTTTCCTACACAGTGAGATGAGGTAATTTAAGAGGGCCGAGGTTGTTAATGAGAGTTTAAACCTTGAAGGCAGGGTTATAGAATGTATTGGTGCATATCTCACAACTCACAAGCCAAGAGTATATGGTCTGAATTACTGTTACACTGTTTCTTTCACCAAAGCTAAGTCTGCTCCTCCCTTGCACTATATTATATCGTTGTGGAGAATTGATTGACAGAGAGTTTTTCTAAGGGTGGATAGGGCAGATTTAATTGATGTTTTTCTAACTCTGGAGGCAGAATTATAAAAGCAGTTTTTGTTCTCTTAAAAATTCACAAAGAAAGGGGCCTTTTTCTGAAGAACAGTTGGTTAGTGTTTGAAATTTGATATTAAAACAGGGGTACAGGTATTTGGGTGGCTCTCTTAAACTCACAAGCAAAAGAGGGTGTTTTCTAAAAACCATAGTACATTGATATATCACCTAGCATAGCTCTTCTTTTCTTCCACTGAATGGTGTCATTTTGAAGAACTGTGGTTGTGATATGTTTCGAGGGAAGGTCATTTCTAAAGAACAGGGTACCAAAACACTTATCACAGCAAGTCTTTTCTAGAGATCTGCCCCTATTTCACTGTTTTTCACTATTGAAGGTTGGTTGACAGAGAACTTCCAAAGATGACAGCATAGTAAAGGACAGAGGTGGTTGATGGTGGATTTTGATATCAAAGGCAGGGGTATAGATGTGTTGATGGACTTTTTAAACTCACAGACGCCAGAGAGTTTGTTTCCTAAAACCACTGTTGCACTTATTTTTACACCTAAACTAAGCCTGCCTTTTCATTACACTACATTATATCATTCTGAAGATTGTTGGACAGAGTTTTCTGAAGGTGAAACAGGGCTATTTTCTAGAAGGCTGGGTTGTTGATGATTGGGCATTTGTTGATGATCAAGTTTACATTGAGGCCAGATGTATAAAGGTGGCGATTGACTTCTCAAAAGTCACAAGTGAAAGGTTTTTTTCCTTAACACTGTGGGCTAATTTTTCACATAACCAAAGAGTATCCTTTCTTTCCACTGTATGGTCCCTACAGGAATCTGATAACAGAGGTGTTTTTCAAGATAAATGACCTAAAAAGCAGGGTTATTATTTTTGAAGTTTGGTGTTGAAGACCCAAATACAAGTGTAAGCAGGCCTCTAACAAAGTCACAAGAGGGGTGATTGTTCAAGACTGTGCACAGAGAATCTACAAAGCAGTTTCTTACACATAGTACCATTGTTAAGAAGGATACATAGCTGAAGTGTATTCAGATTTGAAGAACTGTTGTTAATAAGTGTAGAGGGGGCTTATTCAAGGAAGCATTGTTGCATTTCATCCAAACCACAGTGTCCATATCTGTCCAAACAGTTTGGTGGCCTGTTTCAATCCAGCAGAGCATTTCTCATATAGTGAAGGCAGTTTGCCTCTTCCAAAGCTTATTTCCAAGTCAGAATGCCTCCAAAACGAGATCACAAAGGCGGGCAACATAAGAGATATGAGCCTATCTCCATAGAAGAAATCAATGCTCACCCATCAGTGCTTTTCAATTTCCATGAAGTAGGTTGTCTTGAATTCTGTCAGAGGATAGAAGAAGTCAAGAGTTTCTCGCCACTTACACATTTGTGCGCTTTGAGATTCAGGGACAAACACTTCCAGCTTGCAGGTCTTGACTTCAAAATCTCCCCAAGGTATGTATCCAAAGCTACTAAGATCTCGTATCATGGTGAAAAGTGGTTTAAGCAAGCGCATCTTGATCTGGAGGATTATAAGCCTTTCATCAAGCCGGAACATAGGGAGACCATCACTGCTATTTTTCCTTTCTCCTATCTTCTTGACAGTTATGCCCCGTTGATGAAAGCCATAATGAGATATTTCACTTGTGAAGGGAGGTTTAGCCAAATATTTGCCTATCATGTTCGCTTGTTGATGCATTTTACCAGGAGCAGGCAATTAAACCTTCCATACTTTTTGTCCAAAAGCATAGAGAAAATGGCAGCTACTGTCCAAAAGAAAGCTCCACTTCAGCAAATCCCTTCTCTCTTTCATCATTCCTTGATCAAAATCATCTTCTTACACCAGCTGGAGAAGAAAGAAGTTTCATGGGATTTATTCATTAGCCATGCCGATTTCGCCACTGTCCCTCCTGTTCATGTGTCTCCTACTCAGCCTGTCCATCGCCCAGTGCCTTTATCTAGTAGGCCTACCCCTAAAAAACTCAAGATGATCACTGGGCAGCCAAGTACACAACGAGAAGGAGAGGGCAGTGAGCCACAGGGAGAAAAGGAGGTTGATGAGCAGCAGCCAGATTTTGAGGGACAAAGCAGCTAGCTTTTGGATATCATCGACAACAATGAGAGGTTAATGAACAGAAGATCAAATTCAGAAGAGGGACAAATAGCGCCCAGAGGTTGATGAAATTCTCACACAATAAGTACAGGAAGAGGAATAGCCAGGACAGAGATGGAAGAGCAGCTGGTTGAGCAAACAATTGAAGCATCTTTTGAGCCACAAGCTGGACAGGATGTTGAGGAAGGACAGCAAGCTGAAGCTGCCTCCTTGACAGTGACCAAAACTGTTCCTAAAAAGAGGAGATTGCCCAAAAAGACAACTTCTAGCTTGCCAAGAAGAAAGAGCGCTAGATTGGCCTTCAAAGGAAAAAGTGCAGTTGGAGAAAGTGCCAAGCATGGAGGTAAATCAGCTGTCATCCCTATCCCAAGCGATGACAGTGATAATGAGGCATGCCGATTTCACCACTGTCCCTCCTGTTCATGAATGAATGATCAAGTTTACATTGAGGCCAGATGTATAAAGGTGGCGATTGACTTCTCAAAAGTCACAAGTGAAAGGTTTTTTTCCTTAACACTGTGGGCTAATTTTTCACATAACCAAAGAGTATCCTTTCTTTCCACTGTATGGTCCCTACAGGAATCTGATAACAGAGGTGTTTTTCAAGATAAATGACCTAAAAAGCAGGGTTATTATTTTTGAAGTTTGGTGTTGAAGACCCAAATACAAGTGTAAGCAGGCCTCTAACAAAGTCACAAGAGGGGATTTGTTCAAGACTGTGCACCAAGAATCTACAAAGCAGTTCTTACACATAGTGCCATTGTTAAGAAGGATACATAGCTGAAGTGCATACAGATTTGAAGAACTGTTGTTAATAAGTGTAGAGGGGGCTTATTCAAGGAAGCATTGTTACATTTCATCCAAACCACAGTGTCCATATCTGTTCAAGCAGTTTGGTGGCCTGTCTCAATCCAGCAGAGCATTCCTCATATAGTGAAGACAGTTTGCCTCTTCCAAAGCTTATTTCAAAGACAAGAATGCCTCCAAAACGAGATCACAAAGGCGGACAACATAAGAGATATGAGCCTATCTCCATAGAAGAAATCAATGCTCATCCCTCAGTACTTTTCAATTTCCATGAGGTAGGCTGTCTTGATTTCTGTCAGAGGATAGAAGAAGTCAAGAGTTTCTCGCCACTTACACATTTGTGCGCTTTGAGATTCAAGGACAAACACTTCCAGTTAGCAGGTCTTGACTTCAAAATATCCCCAAGGTATGTATCCAAGGCTACCAAGATCCCGTATCATGGTGAAAAGTGGTTTAAGCAAGCACATCTTGATCTGGAGGATTATAAACCTTTCATCAAGCCGGAACATAGGGAGACCATCACTGCTATTTTTCCTTTCTCCTATCTTCTTGACAGTTATGCCCCGTTGATGAAAGCCATAATGAGATATTTCACTTGTGAAGGAAGGTTTAGCCAAATATTTGCCTATCATGTTCGCTTGTTGATGCATTTTACTAGAAGCAGGCATTTAAACCTTCCATACTTTTTGTCCAAAAGCATAGAGAAAATGGCAGCTACTGTCCAAAAGAAAGCTCCACCTCAGCAAATCCCTTCTCTCTTTCATCATTCCTTGATCAAAATCATTTTCTTACACCAGCTGGAGAAGAAAGGGGTTTCATGGGATTCATTCATTAGCCATGCCGATTTCGCCACTGTCCCTCCTGTTCAGGTGTCTCCTACTCAGCCTGTCCATCGCCCAGTGCCTTTATCTAGTAGGCCTACCCCTAAAAAACTCAAGATGACCACTGGGCAGCCAAGTAAACAAGGAGAAGGAGAGGGCAGTGAGCCACAGGGAGAAAAGGAGGATGATGAACAGCAGCAGCCAGATTTTGAGGGACAGCAGCAGTTGGAAATCAGTGGACAGCAGCTAGAGGTTGATGAACAGCAGCAAGTGCAGGTTGATGAGCAGCAGCCAGAGTTGGAAGAGGAACAGCAGCAGACAGAGATTGAAGAGCAGCAGGTTGAGCAAACAATTGAAGCATCTTTTGAGCCACAAGCTGGACAAGATGTTGAGGAAGGACAACAAGCTGAAGCTGCCTCCTTGACAGTGACCAAAACTGTTCCTAAAAAGAGGAAATTGCCCAAAAAGACAACTTCTAGCTTGCCAAGGAGAAAGAGCGCTAGATTGGCCTTCAAAGGCAAAAGTGCAGTTGGAGAAAGTGCCAAGCATGGAGGTAAATCAGCTGTCATCCCTATCCCAAGCGATGACAGTGATAATGAGGCACGCATCCTTGAAAACCTCCTCATTCACAAAGAAGGACAAATTGAGGTGTTACAAGAAGATATTCAAAGGGCAAGGAATTTCAACCACTTCTTGGAGGTTGAAAACAAACAAATGAAGTATCATGCAGCCATTCACGAAGCAAGGGCGATCAAGTACAAAAAGGAGGCGGAAAAGGCGCAAGTAAGAATTGAAGAGCTTATTGGCGAATTTGATGATGAAGAGGAGGAGGACCAGCCTAGGCAAAAGAGGCCTAGAACCATCGGGCTTAGGAGAGCCTTGGAGAAACAGAAAGCTGAAGAACAAGCTCAATTCGAAGCTTTTCCTCTCACTACCCTTTTTGAGCGGGAAATTGAGGAAAACAAGGAAGCTTGGCTTGAGAGGGCTAACCAGCATTTGGAGACAAAGCTTGAGAAGGCAAACAGGGATCTTGAGCTACAGAGGAGGAGAACACTTCACTTTCGAAAGCTAAACCAATTCGCCAGGCGCCAATTGAAGGTGGCACAAGAAAAATTGAAGAAATTGAAGGAGAGGCGCCTAGCACGGAAAGAGGCAAAAAGCATATCAGCCCTCGATATTCTAGCTTCAGCTTCGGAACATGTCTCTATGGACCCTTGAGGGTCATCCATGCCAATTTTGGGCCTGTTTCGAAAACTTTTTGTTTTTTGGCATTTTTGGGGTTTTCGCCAAAAACTCATAAATACGCCATTTCAGTTTGATGAGTCGTCAAGGGAGGAGGGTGATACCAATGGATTCCATAATTTCATGAGCAGCTCTCCAGCGATTTTCAGGGCATTTGAAGATCATTCGCCTCCTCAAATTGGCGAAAAACAGCCTCATTTTGCACATTCTGCCCGCCATATCAGCAGTCTGCTATTTTCTGGGTTTTTGCACACAGGTACAGTTTTGAGGGACTTTCAGAGATCAGATTGAGATGATTCCACTTGCATTGAAAAGAAGACACAGAGAGCTTTCCAACGAGCCATCATGAGCCTCATTTCGACATCGGGAAGGCTTCCATTTGCATCCAGCAAATCAGGGGACCTTTTTCAGGCATAAATATGAAGTATTTTTGCAATTTTTGAACTCCAAAATCTGCTTTTCCCAAATGTGCGTTAGGCTATTTTTATCATGGGCAAATCATGTAAAGTCAATATAATTTCCATTTTTAGCAGTTTTTTAGATATTTTACGGGATATTTTGTGCCTTGGGCTTTGCAAAGCCTCAAGGACAAGTTTAGATATTTTGACTTGGCCAATGGGATAGTTAGTTGCTCCATGAGGTTTTCCTCCCTCAAGCCTATTTATTCCATGGTTCTCATTGTAAATCAGAGGCTGAAATTGAGAGAAGAATTAATGCATTGGTCATATGAGCTTTGAAGAATACACTTGAGTTATGATGTTTGGACTGCCTCTCGGATGCTTTTGAGGAATGTTGAAGGCTTGTTGATGGATTCCTTGACATGGTAGAATGGTATAGTGCTTCTTAATGTGTTTTGTCTTCTAGTTTTCACTCACAATACATATTTCTTACTGCTATAGATCAGTAAAGATTGATTTTGAGATATGCCCATGGAGGCACCTCAAAATCCCTGAATCTTCATAGCTTGATGTTTTCTCCTCCCTTAGTTATGCTAAAGAATTCTTAGCTGCTCTTTAGTAACCTAAGGTATTGTTGCTAAGTTTTATTCATCAGTTCTATGTATGTTAAGTAGGATGTATGGTTTGCCCTACCTACCTACAAGCTGCCCATAGTTCTGTCCATAAAAATTTCTCTTTGACTGATTTGTTGATCATCTTGTTGAACCAAGGAGGCCTAGTCCTGATCTAGCCCTTTGCCTAAAACTATGAAAACTTATTTGTCCAAGTGCCCAATGACTTAGAGACTATGTTTAGGCGTTCCGGCATAGTTTATGAGTTGTTAGTTTGTCTCGTGTGTTTTCCCCAAAATCTGATAGCCTTTTCCCAAAGTTAGAGGGTCTTATACCTCTATGTATGGCTGGAATGTTTGATTTCTATGTATTGATTAGCTTATAGTTATTCCTAGCATGATTAATGGCTTGCTATTACATGTTTATGTCCGCTATTAACTAGTTTGCACTTGAAATCCCTTGTCTTTCACCAACTTATTGTTCATTTAATCCATTTTGCCCGGAGATCCCTTCTATTGTGAATCAAATCGGCCCATGTTTGTACCACATCATCACCCTCATGTTTTTCCTCTTGACCTCGTTTTGACCCCACAGCCTCCTCCGCTCTATCTACACCTTGTCATCCAAATTTTTATGTATTTTGACCGCCCATTCTCACAAACTTAAAAACCAAAAAAAACCAAAAACACACTTCATAACTAGCCTAATATCAGAACATCGCAAGTAAACACACCGACATCTTTTGCACTTATAGAGAGAGCCCTCTCTGAGTCCAGGAAGGCTAGGTCCTTGGGCTCCAAAGCTTGGTTTGATGTTACATCGTCATTTGGCTAGCCAATCGGCCAAATCACGGGACCCTAACAGATGATATTACAAAATTCTGGATGAAAGGGAATGCGTAGATCTATGGTTCTCTGGAGCTTTGATGATGCCAATATTTCATATCTGGGCACTATGATCGAAACCCAAGATAACACAGAAAGGAAATCCAGATCTAAGAAGATCAGAAATTCACCCTCCTAGGGTTTGATCCCTTGACTGCTGGGTTATGAAGATATGAAGCATAAACTGAAGTAAGATAGCTGCAATGTGTTACAGATCAGATCTATGCTTTTAGGGTTGATCCCTCCTTCAGATCTCCAAGCTAGAAGCTTGAGATCTAGCTTCTTCTTCCTCCTCTAAAGAAGACAATTGTTGCATACATAACAGCTGGAATAAACTACATTTTCTGGGAGGGATAGGTTGATGCCTTCTAAAATATATGTTTGATCAGCTCAAGAATGATGGAAACAGTAATTACAAAGTGAGGGGAAGGCCCCTCACAGGATTTCCAGCTAAAGTACTAGAAACTTCCCTCCTCCAATGGATTAGTAGGACTCGACTGTGCAATCCTTGATGGGACTGTTGCTGCATGGAGGTATGATATGTTTTTCTTGATGCTTGATGTGGATCTGAAGCACTGGAAGGCTGATCTTGAAGCTCAAGGTGAAAGGATGAATCCTCCACTAGTTCCTCAACTTAAATACTGAAGGACAACCTCCTCCTCTCAAACCCTAATGTAGGAATGTGTAATTCATGAAGATGTATGGGCTGCAGAGAGTAGGAACAATGTGGCACCAATGCTTGATGATGGATATCATCTCATCATAACCTTCCCATAGTAGGCACTCGAAGTCCCCTGTGGGTAAGGGTGGGATTCTTGATCAGGAACGCCCTATGCTAAGCAGCACTGTAGACTTACCTAAACAGCTTAAGCATGCTTTGGAACGTCAAACGAAAATTATAGATCTAAACATATCTCAAGTCAATAATCCAAAAGTATTTTTTTCCAATGCTTCCTTCATCTTCCTTATATGCATTATGAGCCTTCCCATGCCTTGGCCCACCTCATAACTACGCTGCACATGTGGACATAGGTCTCCATGTAGACTGTGTTGTCTCTCCATGATCTCCATAATCTCTGCATTTATTGTTCACCCTCTCCATCATGTGTGCACTAATGCACCATTTCCTCCATCATCTCATCATTTATTGATCTATGATATTACTTTGATTCATCCTTGATCTTATTTGACTCCTTCATCTCTCCATGTTCTTTCTTATTAATGATGTTTGATCCCCACTCTTTAATTCATTAATAAGATTATCCATTATTCCATGATGTAGGTTTATTAGCTAATTAACCATGTTCACACTCTTAGGAGTGGATTTATTCATCTTAAGGGGTTATGAGTCCATCCACCCATTTATTTACTTAGTTAATTAAGATAAGTAAGAACTATAATATTCCAATAAATAGATGTAAAATTTGGAATATTACAGTCCTCCCTGTCAAAATGTTTCTTGTCCTCAAGCAACTGCAAAACTAGATGCTCCAGCCATTTATCTCCCTCCAAATGGCATCCACATAAGGAATACCTCCCCATCTGTTGCAATGTGTTATGCATGCCCATATCCAAAGTTGTCTCTCTAGAATGTTTAAAGTGACCTCCAACTGTGTAGTTAGATGTCCCTCATCTTCAATGAAGTTCCAAGTGACAACCACATGTTTTCCAGCATCATCATCAATACATGAGATACATGAAATTAAGTGGTTCCTCCCAAAAAATGAAAGCCCCAATTCACAAAAAATTTCTCCATCCCATGCTTCATGAATTATACTATGTCTCTCCATGCTTTCATATTTAGCCATGTTGGCCTTGTTGGATCCAAGCATCATCCCAACATTGTGCAAAATAAGAAGTAGAGACATATGGGTAGAAATGAAAGATTTCAAACCATATTCTCCCAATAGAAGCCGCTACAGCAAAGCTTCTTATTGCCACACCATACCATCATCATACCAAGTATGGTGTCCATACTCTCCCAATAGAAGCCATCGGAGGAATGCCTCTTGTTGCCATCCTCTATAATTACCATGCAAAGTAGGGGAGTATGTCAAACCAAACTCTCCCAAGATTAACCACAGCAACAATATCTCTTCTTGCCTCTTCACATCATCTTGTGAATCATGAAGCAAAAACATATTGATTGACATGTGGAATGTCATATCAGCCCAATACAAAAAAACTCCATTATTACACATCATGAGAGTGTTATGCCATGTTCTAGACCATACAAAACACATAGACATGGGAGATGTCATGTGATGGCCAAACTCTCTCAACAACAACCAAAGTAACCATGCCTTCTTCTGATGCATTCTGCCATTGATATGCAAGGCACGGGTCAAATAAATATGAGCCATTGGGTAGTAACCATACTCACCCAAGAGAAACCAACGTATCCATGCCTCCTCCTTAATTACATCAGTGTTACGCAAGGCATGGATTATGGAAATGTGTGTTGTTGTGTAATAACCATACTCCCCCAAGAGAAACCAGTGTATCAAATATTCTTGTTGGCCTGTATCATAGCTCTACAAGTGGCCTTGCAACCCCTTTCTCCACATCAACATCCATTCATCCCAATGTGGGTGATGGATCTCATTCTACATAAACCTTGTATCCTCCCATTGTAGGACACCAACCTCCTTAAACTGTTGAAGATATTTGCACTCTATGATATGTTGAAGTGCACCTCCCATGACATCTCTCTATGAGATCCTCTCATGATTGGCCCACCAAAACCCATAAGGTTATGAATATGTTGTAGGTAGAAGTTTCTCTTTGAGCTGTGAGATGCTCATTGAGAAAGTGTCATCTTGAAAAGGAAAAAGGTTGTCCATCTCAATATGTCTACCATCTATCATCTGTCCCTCCAATGCTTCATGAGTGAAGTTGCCATTAGAATTATCCAACAATGAATGGGTCCTCTTCTTATCACTGATGCTCATTAACATCGTTGTTGATCCCCATGATGATGTATCTGCTACCTCATGGCAAGGCACAATGCTGAACTCATAGCCCGACATCGTACATAGGATTATTCTCAACCCACATTTTGAGACTCCACACTTAAACTCAAAGGGTTGAGTGTATCTCAACAATGAAAAACTGGGATAGCTCTTCATATTTTCCTTGATCATATCAAGGGTCCTCTGGGCAGTGATAGGTTGTTGCTTCAAATCAGCATGTTGCTCTAATCCTTGGTTATACAATGACCCTAATGGAATGTCCCCACAAGCTTAAATAAGAGGTACTAACACAAAATGGGATGGAAATGATTTCAAACCTTGGACCAACTGATGTTTTGGAATATCTTGCAAGACCACAAGAGTTCCTTCAACCAAGGAAATGGTCTCTCCAACTGCTGGTAAGAGTGATGGCTGATCTTCTATCAATGTACTGGCATTGAAATCTGCCTCCTCCTCATCATGCATCTCTTGAATCATGCATGGGACTCTATATGTCAAAATCCTAATACTACCTTGCAAAGATGCAAGTGTCTCTCTTCCTGATACAAGTGCTTCTATCGCTGGTGGTGAATGTAGTGACTTTTTGTCCAAAGCGGCAAGAATCACATTCTCCCTTGGCTTCTTAGGAAATGTCTCTTCGTGAAATGTCTATAGTTCTCTTATATCAAACTCCTTCCCTATCCTTTGAAAGAAGTTTGAATATTTAGTCACTTTTTCATGCTCCATGTGACCAAACCACCATTCATTAGCCTCACCTTGAATGTGAAGAGCTGCAATTTGAACAACTTATTTCTCAACTACAAGATGTAGCTTGAATAATACATATAACTCTCTCCTCCAAGCCTTTTTAGTGCTTGAGGAAGAGCCATAAAATGTAGGCAAATATAATCTATTGTGCCTCTTTCTTCTATTACTGTTGTAGGATCTCTGTTCTTCCTTGAGTTGGAAAAATTGTTGGAGAGTTAGATTCTCCTTGAATTCTTTAGATTGTGCTTTGTACTCTTCAAGATATAGACTTAGAGTTTCATGATTTTCATGCTCCAAATTTCTTCTATCTCCATACCATTCACTTTCCTCTTCAAATAAAGTGGGCATAGTAGATATTTGAGGAGCTCTATGCTTCTTCGGTCTTCTTTGCTGTTGATAAGAAGTATTGTGACCTTCTTCATTCTGAAACCTTCCTAAGGTTTCTATTTGCCTTTCTATCTTCATTTCATTTATCTCCTTAGAGGGATCCTTCATAATTATAAAGAGAGATGCAGGAAAACTTAATCCCTCCATTATTTACAGATATCTATTATATGCTTTTCTTATGATGTCAAGAATATCCACAAGCTGAGCCAAAGATCATGCTTTGATACCACTATAATATCCCAAAAGGGAGAATGAAGTAATACACAAACAAAATATTTGAAACAACAGATTATGTACACATAAATTATGAGCAACACATAAATACACAGAATAGGTGATCCATTTTATTATGTAGGATATGGATTACAGATACAACAGTGCACAAAGTAGAAGCACTCAAGCCAAAGAAATGGCCTAGAATGACCCTAAAATCATACCAAAGCAGGAACTGCGTAACTGGAGTTGTTGGAAGCTATATACTATGTTGTCCCTTCAGCTGATAATGATCTTATAGTTGTTGGTTGAAAGGCAATGCGTAGATCTATGGTGCTCTAGAGCTCTTATGATTCGAATATTGCAGATCTGGGCACTATGATGGAAACCCAAGATAACCCAGAAAGGAAATCCAGATCTACGAAGATCATAAATTCACCCTCCTAGGGTTTGATCCCTTGACTACTGGGTTATGCAGATCTGAAGCATAAACTGATGTAATATGGATGCAATGTGTTACAGATCATATCTATGCTTTTAGGGTTGATCCCTCCTTCATATCTCCAAGCTAGAAGCTTGAGATCTAGCTTCATCTTCCCCCTCTTAAGATGACAACTCGTGCATACACAACAGCTGGAATAAACTGCGTTGTCTGGGAGGGAGAGGTTGATTCCTGCTGCAAGATTTGTATGATCAGCTCAATAATTATGGAAATAGTAAGTACAAAGTGAGGGGAAGGTCCCTCACAGGATTTTCAGCTAAAGTACTGGAAACTTCCCTCCTCCAATGGATCAGTAGGACTGGACTGCGCAATCCTTGATGGGATTGCTGCTGCATGGAGGTATGATATGTTTGGCCTAGTGACTAATATGGATCTGAAGCACTAGAAGGCTGATCTTGAAGATCAAGGTGAAAGGATGAATCCTCCACCGGTTCCTCAGCTGAAATACTGAAGGACAACCTCCTTCTCTCAAACCCTAATGTAGGAATGCGTAATTCCTGAAGATGTATGGGCTGCAGAGAGTAGGAACAAAGTGGCACTAATGCCTAATGATGGATGGAAACTCAGAATAACCTTCCCAGAGTAGGCACTCGAAGTCCCTTGAGGGTAAGGGTGGGATTCCCGATCAGGGACGCCCTGTGCTAAATAGCACTGCAAACTTAGATAAAAATCTTAAGCATGCTTTGGAATGTCAAATGACAATTCTAGATCTAAACAGATCTTAAATCAATAATCAAAAAGCCTTTTTTTCCAATGTTGCCTTCATATTCCTTATATTCTTTGTGATCCTTCCCATGCCTTGGCCCACCTCATAACTGCGCTACACATGTGGACATAGGTCTCCATGTAGACTGTGTTGTCTCTCCATGATCTCTGTATTTAATGTTCACCCTCTCCATCATGTGTGCACTAATGCACCATTTCCTCCATCATCTCATCATTAATTGCTCTGTGATCTTACTTTGATTCCTCATTGATCTTATTTAACTCCTTCATCTCTCCATGTTCTTTCTTATTAATGATGTTTGATCTCCACTCTTTAATTCATTAATAAGCTTCTCCACTATTCCATGATGTAGGTTTATTAGCTAATTAAGCATGTTCACACTCTTAGGAGTAGATTTATTCATCTTAAGGGGTTATGGGTCCATCCACCCATTTATTTACTTAGTTAATTAAGATAATTAAGAACTCTAATATTCCAATAAACAAATGTAAAATTTGGAATATTACAACCACCCACTAACTGAGAATATTACAGATCCAATGTAGGGAGAAATTAGAAAGTGGTTCCTTCTTTCTCGATCATAAACTAACTCTAATATTTATTGAGAGCACTTGAACTAACTTGTTTTTGAGTTTGACAGAGTGTACGAGTTAACCATATATCTTGAGCCCATGTGTAAACTTTCCATGCAGACAACCATGCACAATAATTCTTTGGTTGCAGGAATTCTCAAGGGGTGAAATATTAAGGTTGGAAGATCATGTTGCAATGTTTAAGATAATATCCCAACAATTGTGAAAAATGATATTAATAATAATAGAAATTAGATAAAATCATGAGTAATCATAACACAAAAAGGTGTGTTAAATACGACAATTATGGGGCTTGAAAATTGGTCCAAAGACGCCACAGAAGTCGACAAACAGACTCATGTCCATTCCATGGTCAAGCATGAGGAAGCTAGAAATCAACATGTGTTTATGTAGGTGCTATGTTTTTTAAAGTTGTTTGAATTTAAATGTTTTTATTAAGTAGTATACACACATTAATAGTTGGAATGTAATAGCCAAAAACATATGCGAACTCTCTTTTGTTGTCTATGAGAATTGCAAGTTCTAGTTGAAACTCCATAGCAGCTCCATTTTATATGCCTACCAATAGTTATGCTATGGTTTTTATTAATGTAATATCATCCAATTCTAAAAAAAAAAAAAAAATCTTTTAATATGGATGTAAACTCTACATCATTGAAAAGATCTAATTTAAGACAAATATACTATTCGAAATGAAAGATTACCTTAGAAAATTTTAATTAATTTTTTTATATATATATGAATGATTTTCATAAAATCAACTTTTAACCACATTACAAGTTAAAGTGATATATAAAAATAAAATAAATATAATATTTATGAGTAATATTAATAAACAAATAATTAATATTAGAATTCTGATATAAAAAACAAATAAACTAATACAACAACCTTTTAACCTCAAATTAATTTATTACTAAAATGTTTATAAATCAATTTATTATTAAAATATTTATAAATCAATTTATTACTAAAATATTTATAACAATGTTTTTTATGTTTTGGTAATTAATAAATATAAATAATTTTAAATTAAAATAGATGTTTTAAATCATTCCTCTAATCTTAGAAACAAATTATTTATATGACAGTCTTAAAAGGAAACTATTTATATCTCATAGAACCATGAATAAAGTAATGATCAAATGGGAAAACTTGTTAAACAAATCCATTGATTGCTTTCCGTAACAATTATTTTTATATCAATGTACCTTTTATATTGTAGCATATGTATTGAGATAATAATTACACTTATTAAACTCAATTTAATAATTTATAAATATATGTTATAAGTTAATCTCACAATCTTAAAGAAACTATTTATATCTCATAATACCATGAATAAAATAAGGAAACTATTTATATCTCATAAAACCATGAATAAAATAATTATCATATGAGAAGATGAGTTGTTAAACAAATCCTGATGCAGGGGCATGAGGCTTAGAGACAAAAGTCTTCATTAATTATTCCAAAAATCCAAAAAAATGTTACAAGCAAAGGTGTTGGTACCTTTAGCTGTCATTTACAGTTGTAATAGATAGGGTTGAACTAGTATTTAGGAGGACTGAATAGCTTTATATTAGTTTCAACATATTTAGCTTTGGTTGATAGAATTTAGGAAGATATGATGTAATTAGGATTTTTTCTAAGATAGAAGAATTTGATTCTCAAGAAGAGGTTGATTGTTATGTAAAAAACCTATAAATGTAACCTCTGCAAAGGAGGAATTCGGATTTGGTAGTAGAAGAATGGATTGAGAGGGTTTTCCCTCTGTTTTAATAAAATTGAAGAAATTTGTCTATCTGTGTATTCTTGGCAAGTTCCCAGAGGTTTTTCCCTTCGAAAATTCATTTGATTTAATGTCTTCTTTGTAGAATTTGAATGTAGATTGGTTTATGTGCGAAGAAGAGTCTACATGTATTAAAACTCTGTGTAGAAATTGATTGTAAATTAGGTTCTGTGCGCAAAAGGATTTACATATGTTAAACCTATGTGTAGAGGGTTTTGAGGAAAATTAGAAATCTACTTTCTTTGTTGAGATCGGACTGATAATCATTATTGAGTTACAAAGCGGAGAGGAAAGCTCTCAAAAGAATTTGAAGTCAACTCTGGAATCCGGCGAAAATCCAACTTTAAACGGGATCGGAATTGAAAGTTGTAGGCTAGTGGTTTTGAAAAACCAAACCACTGTTTTTGCACCGCCTTTGGGCCGAGAGTGGTTTTTACTCAAATCAACACGATCAAATTAGAATGCGCCACGTCACATTATCAAAACCACCAGTTTCACGTTGCATTTGATTGTTAAAGCTCTGGGATCGAATGGATGTGATCACTGTCCGATCAATTGATCAGTGCATCCAAAGGTGTTAACATTGAGAGTTATACGGAGCTTAATAAAGAGGTAAGGACCCGACATCTTATGAAATAGAATTTTATCGAAGGGTTGAAGTCCGGATATATGAGGCGGAAGGGTTTAAAACATATTCTCCAAAGGTTTATAAGCATCATTTCCGAAGGTTTTTAGACCTTGTTTAATAATAAACATTGTTTATTATTATATTTTCGAAAGTCAATTCTTTGAAGGTCTGTTAACATGTTATAAGGTGCGTTATAATATTATGAAGGTTAAAGTGGGATATAAGGTTCTGAAGGGTTGTAAACATTGTTTACAAAGATTAACATTGTTTAAAAGTGCATTGTTATGTTTTCAAAGGATAGAAGGGAATTTTTCTTCCGAAGGTATTTTATTAAGTTTTATCAATTAAACTTATTAAATTTTGATGACCGAGAGTGAAATTAAAGACCATGATCAGATTCCCCATGAATTATAAAACATTGTACAAAATTTTTAGCAACTCTCCTTAAGGTCTGCACCCACACTGCCATCATTTGTGGTATCAGAGCAGTCTTCAGAGCATTTTTCAGAAACTAAACAAGCTTCCAAAAGTCAGAAAAAGAAATCCAGCATGGTTGTCAGAATTGGTAGAGGTGGAGCTAGTAGAAGAAGAGGTAGATCAGTTTCAAATGCAGAAGTACTAGAGATTATGCAACAGATTCAAGCTAGATTGGGAGCAATAGAAGCAGGACACCAGAGAGATCCTAAAGATGTCAGTGAACTTGAAGCTGAAGAAGAATAAGAAGAAAATATTGATCTTACTCCTGATATGAGATTCTTTAAATCAGTTTTAGGCTCTACTTCCAGGCCTAGACTTGAAGTATCAGCTTTTGCAGGAGGATTGAATCCAGAAGAGTTGATAGACTAGATCATTGAAATGAATAAATGCTTTGATTATGAAGAGATGGGTGAAGAAAAGAGAGTTAAGTTTGATGTCACAAGGTTGAAAGGACATGCAACACTTTGGTGGGATGGAGTGTAAGCAGAGAGAAGGAGAGTTGGTAAGCAGCCAGTCAAGAATTGGAACAGAATGGTGGCAAAGCTGAGAGGTAAGTTTTTTCCTAGTGATTATTAGCTTTCAGTATTTAGACAAATGAAAAATCTTAGATAGAGATTAATGATAGTGAAATAATACACAGAATAATTTTACAAAGTGAGCATAAGAGCAGGAAAAATTCAAGATACAGTAGAGAAGATTGCCAGGTACATAAATGGTCTCAGAATGGAGATCCAAGATGAGATAAGTATATTGTCTCCTAAGATAGTAGAAGAGGCTTACCAGATGGCCTTAAAAGCTGAAGAAAAACTCCTGATAAAGAAATCTGCCAAAGGAAGAGGTACTTTCTGAGGAAAGGGAAATCAAGGTGGTAGAGGAAGATCTACAACACCAAGAGATGGAGCTAGAAGCAGCTCACCTCAGCATGCACCTACAGAAGGTGATGCAAGTGGAAAAAGGAGTTCCTATAGAGGAAGAGGAGGCAGAAATAGAGGAAGAGAAGTAATATGTTAGATATGTAACTGTTAGTATGAATCTTTCGTCGTAAAATATCACTTTAGTTACGCATAACAAATAGCCCTAACATCGATTATGGCTGCAAAATATCTTTAAGATTGCTGCACAAATTCAGAAGCACAAAAGATATTAAGAAGATAAAATATAACATAGCTCCATAGATCCAATGAACAAGACAAGAAGAATGTATTTGAAAGAATTTTGTATTATATCAAAGAATGGGGCACCTGAGAGGAAAACAAGAAAGGTGTCTTCCGGTTCTCCTCAGTGGGATGGGTTCTTGGAAATCCTCAGTGTTTCAGATCTAACATTTCTCTCTCTTATGGATGTAGAAAAGAAAACATAGAACTCAATGGGAGTTCACAAAGAAAAATGGAAAATGGTGACCAAGAGTAGATCCCGAGTGATCTAATGCAATGAAGGTGACCAATGAATGGGGAAAACCCCCCTATTTATAACAAAATATTGGGGCGGTCTAGAACTCGGTGCATGAATAAAATATTATTAATCAAATTCTAGAAGCACCCTTTAGGAATATTTTATTATATTTTTTGGAGGGAAAAGGTTTCTTGACTTGGGTCAATTCCTTTATTTATAAATAATAAATAAATAAATGATTTATTTATCATTTTAGGGAAGTGATGGGAATACAATTAAATAAATAATGGTTTATTTAATTATTTATGGATGATTTAGTCAAATTTAACTAAGAATATTATTTAAATAATGATTTAAATAACTTATTCTTAGGGAATAATTAAATAAATAAGGATTTATTTAATTAAGTTCCTTATTTTGGGTTAAATATGACCAGGAAATATAAACAAATGAGTTATTTTATATGGTGAAAGAAATTTTACTTAGGGTAAAATTGGTCTTACATGGTGTACTTGGGTTCATCAATAATAATAGGTTAGATGACCAAAAAATGATGTAACAGATTGCCCCCCAACGTACGAGTTTTAGGAGCAAATCGTATGACTAAAGTACGTTGTAAGAACTCAATCACTAGATATCGAGAGGGAAGTGAGAGAGAGAAATGTAAGGTTGTTTGATGTGCTAAAGGACTAAACCCTGAGGAGATGAGACTTACAGGTGCAACAAGTCTCTAGTTTATGAAGTGGTACTTGTGCTAAAGGCGGCGGGGGAGGCATACCTATGCCCGCCGAGACAAAGTACAAAGAATAAGTCGCCCGGAAAACCATGGAACGCAATAAGTACAAAGAGTAAGGCGCCCGGAAAACCACGGAACGCAATAATGAAGCATGTGATGGCTGAAACATGAGCCAGATAAATCATAGGATGAATCCCACATACATGTGATGCCTGGAATAATCGTCAGGACTTATACAGTAATATGATAGTACATGAGATACAAATATACCCAAATGCCCCCTACACACGGGGAAGGGCTCTCAAAATCTGACAGAGACACGTGAATCGAAAATGGCGCTGCAAGCGGTTGAAGCCAATATCATCGAATGAGAGGAGCTGCATCAAGGGCGGGAATGAAGTTATCCGGGCATGTGGGGGGCTACCTGCAGGGCCACCCCCTCATGAGGGTTGAGACATCTCACACATGCCCGGGAATCACCAATATCTGCTGCAGCATCACTGGACCACCGAGTATACTTATCACGAACATGCTGAAGAGGGGCTGGATCCAAGGTACCCAGACGAAGACTAATGATGATGTTGAAATGATGAAAGGTCCAAAGGGGACCCAAAAAAAAATGAGTATAAAATGGTATCTCATGACGGAAATCGACACAGACAAGAATGAAGATGGAGGCTAAGTGGTGCCCCAAGGAAAAGTGTTGTAAGTGAGGAAATATGATTTGAAAAAAGAGGAAAGGAAGACTTCGTGGACAACATGTGTCCTGGTGAAGTAGTGACTGATGAAAACAAACATATGCTGGCTATCTACAAGAAAGTAAAACATGCATTTCGAGCAGGAAACGCTAAGGGTAATACCTCTTGAGATAGAGTGCATTGCGAGGATTAGGAAGGGGGTGGCCTTCAAAGTCCTCTAAAAGATATGCCCTCTTCCCAAGATTTTTACTGATGATGTAAGGACCTAGCCATAATGAGTCGAACTTCCCATGACCAAGGGTATCGTGGGCCTGGCCATATACTAGAACAAGGTCACCTTCATGAAAGGTGCGAGGATGCACTTTTTGGTCATACTGAGCTTTGGTGCACTTTTTGGCCGCTTCAAGAGTTTGTAATGCAACACGACGATCTTCAGAAGCACGCTCAAGCATGATAAGTCGTTGTTCTAGAGGTTGGGTATCAGGGAGAAGTTCGACGGCCAAATGAAGGGAAGGAATTTCACATTCGATTGGTAAGATTGCCTCCTCGCCAAAGACAAGGTGGAAAGGAGTGAAACTGGTGGCGGTTTTAACAGAAGTACAATAAGCCCACAAAGCAGGGAAGAGCATGAGATGCCAATTGGTTTTGTGTTTATTCACCGTTCGTTGAAGCATGGTTTTAAGAATTTTGTTGACCGCTTCAACTTGGCCATTACCTTGGGGTTAATAGGAAGATGAATATTAGTGTTCAAAACCCAATAAGGAGGAGAGCTCATTCCAAATCTGATCTTTGAAATGTCGGCCATGGTCCAAGACTAATTGTTTTGGAACTCCGAGTCAATCAATGACATGGTTAAAGAAAAAGAGGGCTGCAGTGGCTGCCGTATTGTTGAACGTAGGCATAGCTTCGGCCCATTTAGTGAAGTAGTCAACCGCCACAATGATATACTTGTGGTTACCAGTAGATGGAGGTCGACATTCCATAAAGTCGATGGCCCATTTGCAAAAAGGACCAGCTGTGATGACAGGATGGAGAGGAGAGGGAGGAGCTCGCGCCTTGGGGGCGAAATGTTGGCAATTGGAACAATGTTTGACTGCTTCAATGCAATCACTAAAGAGAGAAGGCCAAAAATACCCAACACGCATGATTTTTTGGGCGGTGGCAAGGCCGGAGAGGTGGCCACCATAAGCGCCACTATGACAGGCATTTAGGACTTGCTCGACTTCAGCGTGGGTGAGGCAACGACGAAGGACAATATCTACGCCACGAAGATAAAGGTCATCGCTGATTAGAAGGTAGCGAGAGGCTTGGTGTCAGATACATCGTCGAGAATCACGATCAAGGTGAAGGGAGAACTTTTGGGTTTGCAAGTAAGTAAGGATGTCACCATACCAAGGATCGTCGGTGGTGATGGCAAACAAATGTTCATCGGGAAGAGCGTCATTAATTGGAGTATCTTGTGTCCGGGTAGGTAAATCAAAAATGAGTTCAACTAGGAATAAACCTTTCTTACTTTTTGGGGTGACAAATTCAAGGTCAAATTCTTGGAGAATAACGACCCAACGGGCGTACTTCCCATTGAGGATGCGGCGGCTCAATAGGAAAGCCATGGGGTTGGAATTAGTCACAACCTTGGTGGAACGCATGAGGATATAATGACGCAATTTTTGGACCGAGAACACGACAGCTAGTGCTAATTTTTATTCATGCGAGTAGGACACAGGTGGACCGGAAAGGTTCTTACTGACATAATAGATCACATGTTTGACACCGTTATCATCCTCCTAGATAAGGACACCGGCAACCGAATATGTGGAAGCGGAGATGTATAGGATGAAATCTCGGTCAAATTCAGGGGGACGGATCAAGGGATCAGATGTGAGAGCATGCTTGAGGGCATCAAAAGACTCTTGAGCGTATGTATCCCAGACAAAAGGGGTGTGAGATCGAAGAAGTCTAAGGAAGCCGTGTGCGGTAGTGGCGTAGTCAGGAACGAATCGGCGAAGAAAATTAGCTTTGCCTTGGAGACTTTGTAGCTAGCATAAGGTACGAGGCAGAGGAAGTGCAAGAATGGCTTGAACCTTCAAAGGGTCGAGAGTTATCCCATCTTTAGACATGATGAAGCCGAGGAGACGACCGGTGGGAACACAGAAGACACATTTCAAAGGGTTAAGGCAAATGTTATACTTGCGGCATTAGAGAAAAATGGTACGCAGGTCATGAAGGTGTTGCGCCCGATGTTTAGAACGTGCGGTAAGGTCATCTAAATAGGCAAGGATAATATGGGCTAAGTCATGGAAGCAATAAGACATGGCTCGTTGAAAGGTGGCGCTGGCGTTTTTAAGGCCAAATGGCATGACTCGGTATGCGAAAGTGCCCCACAGACTAATGAATGTGGTTTTAAGTTGATCAACATGACGGATAACAATTTGGTTGTATCCGGAGAAGCCATCCATAAAGGAGAGAATCTCGTGCCCCACACACTCATTGATGATTTGGTCAATAAATGGTGTGGGGAAGTTGTCTTTGGGACAAGCTTTGTTCAGATTGCGAAAGTCGATGCAAACATGAATGGTGGCTTGTTTTTTGAGGACGGGAACTGGGTTAGACACCCAAGTGGTATATTCAATGGGGTAAATGAAACCAGCCTGCCGGAGCTTGTCGATTTCAGCTTTGATGGCTTCACATCTAGAAGGATGGATGGGTCTCAACTTTTGACGAACTGGAATGGCATCAGGCCATGTGTCGATGTGATGTTCGACAATGGCAGGATCGAGTCTGGGAATTTCTGAGTATGACCAAGCGAAAACATCACGGAATTCTTTGAAGAGTTTCGTTTAGGCTTCAATTTCTTTCGGAGTACATTGGGCGCCCATGGAGATATGTTCTTCAATACCTGGCTTGACATAAATGTGGATTTTGATGGTGGGAGAGATATTAGCCATATTTTCTTCTTCGAAAGCATTAGGTGCAGGGATGGGGTTTTTGAACCAATCGACTTTATCAGGAATGAAGTATTTGGATTTGAGGGCATATTTGTCATGGGATTGATGTGGGAGTAAATATGCACAATGGTCCATATCATCCCATGGAAAATCAGGGTTGGCCATGGCTACCATGATGTCTTCATCGGACTGGAATATGGGAAGAGAGGATGGAAGAGGTTGACTTGAGGAGGTAGAGGGAAGAGACTCTTGATTATGATGGGAAGGGCTCACAGGTACGATGTTATGTGAGGTGACAGAGTGAGCAGTTGAATGATCAGGCAAAGCATTGGGGGAAGGTACTAAGGGGTTGGTATCTGAGAATCGCAGTGATGAGGAAAGGTAGGAAATGGTAGCAGAAGTCTTGGTCATGTCGGTATCAGGAGGAGGAATGGTAATCGTGGTAGACAGGTGGTACTGTGTGAGGGAAGAAGGATTACGGGCGAGGGAGGCTTCGAATTGGTGGTATGTAGCTAAAGAGGTGATATACTCATCAAGGTGGGGGCAAAGGTGAGTATAGTGGCCATGGAAATTGCACAAAGAACAGGGGTGATTGGTGCGCAAATTCTTAAGTTTAGGGGTAGAATCCAGTATGGTGACATGGACTTCTGGGATGTCTGATTCTGGAAACGTTTCATTAAACATGGTCTTGAGAGGTGGTAATTCAGGGCAGGTATGACTGGCGTGACCAACAACATCACACAGAGCACACTGGATGGGATGCTTGGGAGGCAGAGGAGGGGCAGGGTTGGGTGGGGTAGGTTTGTCCTTAGATTCCCCCCTGTGAGCTTTGCCATTTTTACACGAAGCAGTTGTAACAGGAGGCGGTTCTTGTTGAGGTGACTGAGGTACCAGCGTAGCAAGAGAAGTCCCAGGGATTGGTTGAACCAGGGTCAAAGTAATATATGGTTTAGTTTGACCGGGTGGAGTGGTGGCTGGAGGGTCAAGATACCAGATGGGTATACCCAAGGTCAAGTTGGGGAGGGATAGGGTGGCCAAGGTAGGGACCAAATAAGCTCCAAGAGGGGGAGCGAGGAAAGGGGTCTAATCAGCATGGAAATGGCCAGGAGGAATGGTGCCAAGGGGGTTGATTTTAGGTGAAATCGACCCATGAGGAGTGGCGGTAGAAGAAGATTTAGAAGGAAGAAGGGTGGCTAACGGGGGCGAAGGGCTAGGAGTTGGTTGAGGTTGAGGTTGCTGACTAGCCAAAGTGGGCTCTGTAAGGTTAGCCCAAGATGATTGCATCATGCAAACTTTTTCCAAGTTAGGATCAGAGACAGGAGGGGAGTCAAAAAAGGTGCCAAGCAAGGAGGAGTCTTTGTAGACGCCGGGGGAAACACTGGTCAAAGAATCAACAGTTTGCTTGTTGGTGATAGTAGAGATGGTGGACTCAGGGGAGGTCTGAGATTTTGGTTCATGGTAATTCAACTGGTCAATGGTGACAATCTTTCCATTATGAGGGAAAAACATCTTGCAGTAGACTGCGTACGGGACGGCTGACATGGCATAGGTGTAACTACGCCCCAAAAGGATGTTGTAGTCAAGAGGGGCGTCGAAAAATTCAACATCGACACAAACAGTCTTGCCGGAAAGGGTGATAGGACAGTTACGAAATAGGCCAATGGGATGGGAGGCATGGCCATCCCACGCGTGAAGGGTGATGGTGGAAGGGGCTAGTTCAGGGGATTCAATTTGTTTCCAAACTGAAGCGGACATGATGCAGGTAGATGCCCCCTCATAAATAATACATCGAGCAACATGGGCGGTTCGGATTTTGACGAGGATTTGGAAAGCAACTGAAGGAGGGAGAGGGGGATGGTCTGAATGACGGGCGTCAAAAAAAATCAATTGGTCATCAGAAGGATCTACAGCACCCATGGCAGATAATAGAGCCCTCTTTTGAGAAGGACACGACTGGAGGAGTTCCAGTGTTGAAATGGCAGCAGGAGATTGGGCTAGATCATCTACTATGATGTATGAATGGGCAGCCCAACCAGAGGCAGCAATTCGGCGTAATGGTCCCTTAGGAGTCTTGGGATGGACCTTGGCTTTGGGTGGAGGGAGTTGCAAGGGACCATTGGGTGTCGATAGAGGCTCTGTAGGACCTGACAATGGAGACTCAGAGACAGACGGAACAGGAGGTGTGGAATACTGACGGGACCGAGTTTGAAGGGTGAGGTCGACAGTGAGAGGTGGGTCAGAGGCCATCATGAGAATCTGGTAATTAGAGGAACCAAAAGGGGAAGTTTGAGTGGTTACCGGGGCGTGAGGTGGTTGAGTGGCCACGAATCCTTGTTGCGGGAAAGGATCGGTAAACACAGCAGGTTGAGAAGTAACGTGGGTGGGAGGGGTAGTAGGGGAGGAGTATTTTCCCTGTACGGTGGCTTGAGAATCCCACAGTTGCCGCATTTGTGGTAATAAGGGACAATTGTGAGTGTAGTGACCATAAACACCGCAACACGAACAGGGCTTATTGGTGTGAAGTGACCTGTCCGGCTTGGGCTAAGAGCCCTGTGGTTGGTTGGCAGTGGTAGAGTCAATATTGGAAGGATTGGGTCCATGATTACCAGAAGCAGATTGGGTGCCTTTTCTCTTTCTTTGAGAAGGAAGAAAATTAGGTGCCTGCTGTTGTGCAAATACTTGCCCTGGAGGGCGTAGCAGGTGCGGTTGCGGGGGTGGAGAAGGCAAGGGGGTGAAAGGTCCAAATGTTGGAGGAGCTGGGACACCAAGTTTCGGATATGGATAAGGAGTAGGGTGGGCAGTAGTAAGGTAAACACGAGGGTGGGAAAAAGGAGGAGGCATGCCGTAGCCTGAATACATGCTACCAGGAGGGGAAAAAACGCTGGAGGGGCTGGTCCCTGGAGGAAAATCATGGCCCAGAAGAGGTGGGGCAGAGGTATGTGACAGGGCTCCAATGATACCGTCGACAGAGTGAGATGCCCCTGAGGCATTAGGGCCATCGGGTTTGGGAAGGTCAGGGAGGACGGTATAAACATAACCAGATTGGGCGTAGATAAGGTCATACTTCAAGGCTATTTGGAGGGTGGCTTCTTCGGTTTGGGGAAAATGGGATGCGACATCTTTGCCAATGGGAGGTAAGAGAGAGCGAAGGAACCAGTCCATGTAAACCCGATCTTCAAAGGGGGGAGCGCGGCACAAGCTCCGTCGTCGCCGCCATTCCTGGACATGAGCAGAAAGGCGGGTCGAAGAGGATTGATGGAAAGAGGTTAAAAGCTCGGTACCAGTGTTGTATCGGAGGGGGAGCTAGAAATAAGATAAAAAGGCTTGGGAAATGGTCGAAAAAGTGGTATGGGAGGAGGTGGCCTGTTCAACATACCATTTATAAGCTTCGCCTGTAAGCGGTGTTGGAACAATCTAAGATGAATAGAGTTGTCAGTAATGGAATTGGAGGAACACCACATATGGAAGGATCGGATATGGTTGGAGAGATCCTCACTAGCAAGGCCTTCGAACTTGGGAATGTCGGAGGGGAGCTTCGTTGGCATAGCAGGCCAACTAACATCGTGGCAGATAGGATCATTAATCAGCTGATTGAAGTCGGGGAGAATAAGGCCAGCCATATAAGGGAGTAATGGGGCAGTCGAGGTAGGTCCCGAGGTGGTTCCACTGGAAACAGACCCAACAGTAGTATTGGGGTTACTACTGGTGGTAGGCCCTGAAGTAGACATGGTGAAAGTGATAGGGGGAGAACCAAGAGTAGGGGGAGAACCCGAACAATTAGAGGAAGAGCCGGAGTGCGGACTCGGGGAAAGACTTACTCGATGACGACGGGAAGGAGGAAGTCGACCAAGCGGAAACTGAGGATGAAGGCCAAGAAGTCTCTGGGAGAGGCGCCTCGGGGGCGCAATGATGACAGGAAGAAGAGAAACTGATAAAGGCAGGGGGGAACAAAATCAAGTGAGGTCAAGGGCAGAGAGGTGCAGTGACAATTGATTTTAAAGTCTTTGCTAGGCGGTGTTAACCAGGCGCTGCTTCGCTTAGGGTCAGTGTGTGGTGTGCGTTAATTTTAATTGTTTAAACCCAGACGTTTTGAGAGTAAAATAAAAAGTGTGATGCGTAATGGAAAATAAATCTGCAGTAAATAAGACTGAAAGAACAGAAAATTAACAATTAACGATGCAGCAATCTAACCCAAAAAGGCGAGTCTCTCAAAACTAGTCTACAAGAGGGAAAAAACTAGGCAAAGCACGCTAAAAATATGCCAATAGATCTAAGGTCCGGAGGGATTGGGATCTAAAAGGTAAATCTGCTGAAAAGTGGTGCAGAGAACAGAAAAGAGGCAGAGGCAAGGTTGCTGCTAAAAAGGAGGAGATCAGCTAAAGATAGAAGAGACAAGGTGGTGGCCTTAGAAATGAACCCAAACAAAACGATATCAGGTGGTTTTGAGAGGGAGAAGAGCTGATCTAAAGGGATTGGAAAAGGAGGTATCAGATCGGAGAAAAAGAGGGCTGAAACTTTGTAAATTCAGACTTCTGAAACAGTAAAGACTCGTCCACAAAAAGTGGAGGGTACTAGAGCCCTAAGGGGCAAGATTCCCTCTTATTTGAGTGAAGCAGATCAGAAACAGGTCCAAACGGGCAGAGACAGAGGCTAGAAAACCCTGACAGAAGCTTCAGACAAACCCAGAAAAAGTGCTGAAAATTTTGCAGAAAAATTGCAGGTCGCAGGTTTGGGGCAGAAAAGTGCATCCTGAGGCTTAGATCACACGTTTTGGGCCGATAAGTGCGACCTGCAGATCCGGCTCTCTTGACGGCAGATTTCAGAAAAATTTGTAGTCTCAGCTGCGGCTGATGTCTGTCACCTGCGCAATAAGGCCAGAAACACACAGAAGTTAAAAATTTGACTGTTTAAGGGTTTTAGGGATGAAAATCACCATAAAAATAGGAAAAAAAAGTTGGAAGAGAAACCCTAGGGTCTGAAACAGCTGGATATGCAGGAATAGATAAAACAACAGCGGTCGCAAAAGAAAACCCATGTGGAGTCGCCAATTGTTAGTATGAATCTTTCGTCGTAAAAGATCACTTTAGCTACGCATAAAAAATAGCCCTAACATCGATTATGGCTGAAAAATATCTTTAAGATTGCTGCACAAATTCAGATCTAAGCACAAAAGATATTAAGCAGATAAAATAGAACATAGCTCCATAGATCCAATGAAAAAGACAAGAAGAATGTATTTGAAAGAATTTTGTATTATATCAAAGAATGGGGCACCTGAGAGGAAAACAAGAAAGGTGTCTTCTGGTTCTCCTCAGTGGTATGGGTTCTTGGAAATCCTCAGTGTTTCAGATCTAACATTTCTCTCTCTTATGGATGTAGAAAATCAAACATAGAACTGAATGGGAGTTCACAAAGCAAAATGGAAAATGGTGACCAAGAGTAGATCCAGAGTGATCTAATGCAATGAAGGTGACCAATGAATGGGGAAAACCCCCCTATTTATAACAAAATATTGGGGCGGTCTAGAACTCGGTGCATGAATAAAATATTATTAATCGAATTCTAGAAGCACCCTTTAGGAATATTTTATTATATTTGTTGGAGGGAAAAGGGTTCTTGACTTGGGTCAATTCCTTTATTTATAAATAATAAATAAATAAATGATTTATTTATCATTTTAGGGAAGTGATCGGAATATAATTAAATAAATAATGGTTTATTTAATTATTTATGCATGATTTAGTCAAATTTAACTAAGAATATTATTTAAATAATGATTTAAATAACTTATTCTTAGGGAATAATTAAATAAATAAGGATTTATTTAATTAAGTTTCTTATTTTGGGTTAAATATGACCAGGAAATATAAACAAATGAGTTATTTTATATGGTGAAAGAAATTTTACTTAGGGTAAAATTGGTCTTACATGGTGTACTTGGGTTCATCTAATAATAATAGGTTAGATAACCAAAAAATGATGTAACAGTAACAAATTAGGAAATAGAGCCTATGAATGTCCAGAGAAAGAGAATGTGGGGACAAATCAGAGAAATGAAATTGTTGCTCAGACTGGAGAAGAAGCAGCAAAGTTGCTTGAAACAAAGAAAGATATTGTGCCAGAGAAAGGAGAATCTTTGGTGGTTAACAAGGTTTTGTTAAAACAAACAAAGGAAGTTGTTGAACTTGCATAGAGAAAGAATTTGTTCAAAAGTGTGTGCAAAGTTCAAAGGAAATGTTGTCAATTGGTAATTGATAGTGGAAGTACAAATAATTTGGTCTCTACAGAGCTAATAGAGAAGTTGAAATTGAAGACAAGGGAACATCCAACACCTTACAAGGTGTCATGGCTTCAGAAGGGACATTAGCTGATAGTGAAAGAACAATGTGAAATAGAATTGCATATGGGAAGTTACAAAGATAAAATCGTGTGTGATGTGATGCCTATGGATGTGTGTCACATATTGCTGGGTAGACCTTAGCAGTATGACAGAGTAGCAGTACATGATGGAAAGAGAAACACTTACAAGTTTTTTAAAGATGGTATGAAACAAACATTGTTACCTATGGAAGAAGAAAGTGCATCAAGTAAAAATTCTGATCCAAAGGCTTTATTGTTGAGTGGAAAAGAATACTTGCAGCAGATTGAATATGATGAGGTAAATTTTTCTTTAGTTTGCAAACCTAAGGTAGTATTTACTTCTACTAAAAATTTTTATTTACCAATTGAAATTCAAGACATGTTGGAAAGTTATTGTGATATTATTGTGGATGATTTTCTTGATAAATTACCACCTATAAGAAGAATCAGCCATCAGATAGATTTGATTCCAGGGTCAAATATGCCAAATAAAGGAGCTTACAGAATGACTCCTACAAAAAATGAAGAAATCAGAAAGCAAGTGCAGGAATTGGTTGACAAAGGTTTGATCCAAGAAAGTTTGAGTCCTTGTATAGTACCTACATTGTTAAGTCCGAAGAAAGATGTAGGTTGGAGAATATGCACTGATTCAAGAGAAATAAAAAAAATAACAATCAGGTATAGATTTCCCTTACCTAGAATTGAAGATTTGATGGATTGTTTGAGTGGAGCAAAATATTTTTCAAAATTAGACTTGAAAAGTGGGTATCTTCAAATTAGAATAAGGGAAGGTGATGAATGGAAAACATCCTTTAAAACAAATGAGGGATTGCATGAATGGATGGTAATGCCTTTTGGGTTATCAAATGCTCCTAGTACCTTTATGAGGCTTATGAATGAAGTATTAAAGGAATTTATTGGTAAATTTGAAATAGTATATCTAGATGATATATTAAAATACAACAAAACAAAGGAAGAACACTTGAGACATCTTAATTATGTCTTAAGGAATTTACATCAAGATAAATTACTAATAAATTTAATGGAATGTTCATTCATGAAAGAATAATTGGTATATCTGGGTTTTGTTGTTTCTACTGAAGGATTAAAAATGGATCCAAAGAAGATAAAGGCAATTGTGCAGTGGCCTTCACCAAAAAGTGTTTTTGAGGTAAGAATTTTCCATGGACTTGCTAGTTTTTATAGAAAATTCATAAGGAATTTTAGCAAGATCAATGCACCTATCATTGAAACCATAAATAAGGACAAACAACCATTCAAATGGGCTGCTGAAGCTGAAAGAAATTTCCAGTTTTTGAAGAAAAAGATAATTGAGAAACCTGTCTTAGTATTGCCTGATTTTAATAAACCATTTCAAGTAAAATGTGATGCCAGTGGAGAAGCTATTGGGGCTGTATTATGCCAAGAAAATAGTCCTGTAGCATATTTCAGTGAAAATCTGAATGAGACAAGGAGAAGGTATTCTTCTTATGACAAGGAATTTTATGCAATTGTATAGTCATTGAAAAAAATGGAGGCATTATTTAATGTCTAAAGAATTTGTGTTATATTCAGATAATCATGCTTTATATCATATTATGCAGTAGCCTAAATTGAATCAAAAACATGAAAAATGAGTTGAATATCTTCAAATTTTTAACTTTGTAATGAGGCATATAAGTGGTCAAGCAAACAAGGTTGCTGATGCCTTGAGTAGAAATATCATTCTTGTTCAAGAAAGTCAAATTGAAGTATTAGATTTTGATTTTCTTAAAGAACTCTATAAAACAGATTTGGATTTCAAAGAAGCATTTGAAGCATGCTGTAATCCTATTTTGATAGACAGAAGCCAGTGGTTAGATTATTCTTGCAAGAGGGTTTATTGTTCAAAATAAATCAGTTGTGCATACCAAATTGTTCTATGAGAGAAAATTTAATCAGGGAAAAGCATAGTAGTGGACTTGCTGGACATTTTGGTGTTGATAGACTTATGAACAACTAAGTCATTTTTATTTTTGGCCAAAGATGAGATCTGAAGTGGAAAAGTATGTGAAGAATTGTAAAAATTTTCAATATGCAAAAGGGAAAAGTCAAAATGCAGGGTTGTACATTCCATTACCTATTCCAGACATACCTTGGGATATGGTAAGTATGGATTTTTTTTTAGGATTTCCTAAGACATAGAGAGGAAATGATACAATTTATGTTGTAGTTGACAGATTTTTAAAAATGGCACATTTTATTCCATGTTATAAAACCAGTGATGCTACTCATGTTGCCAATTTGTTTTTCAAAGAGATTGTTAGATTACATGGGTTACCTAAAAGTATTGTTTTTGATAGAGATACCAGGTTTGTTGGTCATTTTTGGAGGAAATTGTGGAAGAAGCTTGGTACTAAAATGAGTTTCAACTTAGCTTATCACCCTCAGACTGATGGGTAGATTGAAGTAGTGAACAGAAATTTTGGTAATCTTTTGGGAAGTCTTGTAGGAGAACATCCTAAACAGTGGGATCATATTTTTACCACAGGAAGAATATGCATATAATGATTCACCTAATAGAAGTATAGGGCAGAGTCCATTCCATATAGTTTATGGAATGCACCCGAGGGGAGTATCTGAATTGAGGAACTTGGGAAAAGCAGAAATGAGAAGTGTTGAAGGAGAGGAGTTTGCTTTCAAAAATACAAGCAATACATGAATAGGTAAAGAAGCAGCTACAAGACAGCAGCATCAAGTACAAGAAGAGAGAAGATTTGAGCAGAAGAGAAGTTAATTTTGAAGTTGGTGATTTGGTTTTAGCACATCTAAGAAAAGAAAGATTTCCAAAGAAGCAGTATAAAAAATTAAAATTCAAAAAGATAGGATCATGTAGGATATTGAGGAAATTTTCTGCTAATGCCTATGAAATTTAATTGCCTTCTTATATTGGAATATCTCCAATATTCAATGTTGCTTATTTGTACAGATATGAAGATGGTGTCACAGATGAAATACCAGAAGATAGAGAAAATATTGACTGGGTAAACCAGTTACCCACAGCAAAGACATTACAACCAGAGAGGATCTTAGACAAGAAAGTGTTTAAGAAGACCAGGGGACAAGAGTGTTTTCAATACTTGATCAAGTGGAAGGATCAGCCAATTGAAGATGCTACCTGGATGACAGAAACCATGCTGCAGAAATTGGGTAGTTCTATGGAAGAGCTCATGGACAGGAGCCCATGAATATTTTTGTCCTCGGGAGTCTGATGTAGGGGCATGAGGCTTAGAGACAAAAGGCTTCATTAATTATTCC
Organism: Pinus albicaulis; assembly: GCA_034641835.2. Taxonomy (NCBI): domain Eukaryota; kingdom Viridiplantae; phylum Streptophyta; class Pinopsida; order Pinales; family Pinaceae; genus Pinus; species Pinus albicaulis. Next base: position 71,944 of record JAXQQM020092319.1, read on the forward strand.
AAAAATCCAAAAAAAAATGTTACAAGCAAAGGTGTTGGTACCTTTAGCTGTCATTTACAGTTGTAATAGATAGGGTTGAACTAGTATTTAAGAGGATTGAACAGCTTTAGATTTGTTTCAGCATATTTAGCTTCGGTTGATAGAATTTAGGAAGATATGATGTAATTAGGATTTTTTCTAAGATAGAAGAATTTGATCCTCAAGAAGAGGTTGATAGTTATGTAAAAAAATTATAAATGTAACCTCTACAAAGGAGGAATTCATATTTGGCAATAGAAGAATGGATTGAGAGGGTTTTCCCTCTGTTTTAATAAAATTGAAGAAATTTTTCTATCTGTGTATTCTTGGCAAGTTCTCGGAGCTTCATCCCTTTGAAAATTCATTTGATTTAATGTCTTATGTTTAGAATTTGAATGTAGATTGGTTTCTGTGTGAAGAAGAGTCTGCATGCATTAAAAATTTGTGTAGAAATTGATTGTAAATTAGGTTCTGTGCGCAGAAGGATTTACATATGTTAAACCTCTGTGTAGAGGGTTTTGAGGAAAATTATAACTCTGCTTTCTTTGTTGATATTGGATTGATAATCATTATTGAGTTACAAAGCGGAGAGGAAAGGTCTCAAAAGAATTTGAAGTCAACTCTGGAATCCGGCGAAAATTCAACTTTAAACGGGATCGAAATTGAAAGTTGCAGGTTAGTGGTTTTGAAAAACCAAACCACTGTTTTTGCATCGCCTTTGGGTCGGGAGTGGTTTTTACTCAAATCAACGCAACAAAATTATAATGCGCCACATCACATTATCAAAACCACCAGTTTCATGTTTCATCTGATTGTTAAAGCTCTGGGATCGAATGGATGCAATCGATGTCCGATCAATTGATCAGCGCATCCGATGGTGTCCACATTGAGAGTTATACGAAGCTTAATAAATAGGTAATGACCCAAAATCTTATGAAATAGAATTTTATCAACGGGTTGAAGTCCGGATATATGAGGCAGAAGGGTTTAAAACAATTTCTCCAAAGGTTTATAAGCATCATTTCAGAAGTTTTTTAGACCTTGTTTAATAATAAACATTGTTTATTATTATATTTTCGAAAGACAATTCTCCGAAGGTATGTTAACATGTTATAAGGTGTGTTATAATATTATGAAGGTTAAAGTGGGATATAAGGTTTTGAAGGGTTGTAAACATTGTTTACAAAGATTTAACATTGTTTAAAAGTGCATTGTTATGTTTTCAAAGGATATAAGGGAATTTCGCTTCCGAAGCTATTTTATTAAGTTTTATCAATTAAACTTATTAAATTTTGATGACCGAGAGTGAAAGTAAAGACCAGGATCAGATTCCCCCTGAATTAGAAAAAAATGTACAAATTTTTGAGAAACTCTCCTTAAGGCCTGCACCCACACTACCATCAAATCAACCGATAGCTTTTCATAACAATTATTTTTATATCAATGTACCTTTATATTGTACTAGATGATTTGAGATAATAAATTACACTTGAGTTTATATATTTTTAACACAGAGAAGAAGATTTGTTATCTTCCCCTCAATACTTAAACCATAGTTGTGCTTAATGTTGGGCATTAAAGTATCACCTGTTATCATTGTACTATCCTTAAAATATAATTACAAACCATATAACGAGTTTATTATAAAAATTTATTGATTACAAACCATATAATGAGTTTTTAACGAGTTTTTAAACGAATGTGATAGAAATGAAGACCTATAGAGAGCCATTCAACCATATCACCTTGCACCATAAGTTATAAAGCTGAAGCTTATGAAAGATTATTAGTCTCTACTTTGTAGGATTATTAGTAACATTGAAGGAAACGTAATTTGGTCCAAAGCGCTGGTCAAATTTCAAAAGGAGGTCTATGGGTGGTGGATCTACAGTAGTTTGTCACAACTAGCCAAAATATAGTCAAATTTAAGGTCGTTTCTATCTAGAGAAATAGAGATGAGATTCCATTATTCTAAGCCAGAGAACGGAGCCTAAAATTTTCCATCAATATGTTAGGAATCTGTAATTAGCAAGATTGGCAAAGTCCAATCACAAAAACAACATTATTTCAGCCACTTTGGGATTCTAGGATCTAGCCCTCCTGAATCCGGAGAGGGGTCTCTCCAATAAGTGCAAATATGGATTTGTCTTTGAAGTTTTGGGTAATGATATTAGGCTAGTTATGAAGACCGAGGGTTTTGTTTTGTTTTTGGATGGTTGAGCATGATTATTATTTGAGGTGGAAAGTCCTAGATGCAAAGATTTCCAAAGGTGAGAATTTGCAACCAAATAGAACAAGCTTCGGCCAAAAAGATAGAAAATTGTAGGTTTTAGTCCATTGGGCTATGGATTCATAATAGGGTTTAATTGAAACAAAAAAGGGCAGGAGTGGTCCATGGGGAAAGTCATCTATGTCTAAGGATCTCTTTAAAGTTTGATTTATGGAATGAAATGATACAACAAGAAGGGGAATTTAAACAGATGAAGAACAAAGAGTAGTCCAAGATCTGTTAAGTACTTTTAAACTAGCTAGCCTTTGACACACACTTAAGAAAAACATAAAAGTAAACTAGGATCTGGTAAGTACTTTCAAACTAGCCAGCCTTTGATACACTTTCAATAGAAAACACTTAAAAATAGGGGGGAAACTTGAAGGCAACTATTGGAGTAGAAACTAGCGGGCTAGGCTCACCACAAATCCTCTCCTAACTCTGCTTTACTTGGTAAATTTCAAGAAAAACACAAAGATAACAAAAAATGGCCTAAGATCTGGTAAGTACTTTTAAACTAGCCAACTTTTAACACATTCCAAGGGAAACTTTCAGATAGTCTTGTGGGATAAAACTAGGACTAGGGCACACCATATATTCCTTAGTTTGTCTCTACTTGACATGAAATGAAAATAACATTCAAGAACAATATTTAGCTAAGACAGGAGGGCGAGGGAATGCCAGCATTCCTACTGCTTAAACTGAATTAAATCATTCCTAAATAACACAATTTGGAAGAAAACATACAGATAAAGATTTTCAGTCAGAGAAGGGTACTGATATACAGTAGGTCCTAACTCTGTGCATGTTGTTATTTATAAGAGAAGATGAACAAAGTGAAAATAGAAGTAAAATAACAATTCACAATAAGAAATAACATCACCGTTGACATAGACCAGGATCCCATAAATCAGCTTGTATTGATGCTCCAAACCAGTCACAGCTTTAAGTCCAATGCTTTAGTTTAGCAATAATCTACACTTCCCAGACTAACTTATCTATCACAAGCAGAGCTCCAAGAGCCAGTGAACACTGTTTACAAGTAGAAGTCTCAAGCTCAAGTATATTTCAAAGTTCAGCAATCAACATTTTCTCATCTTCTACCGAAGTATTTATAGAAGAATAAGGAGGTGAGATCTGATAAAATATCTCCCAAGTTAATTAATACAGATTAATGACTTCTCGGCCTTTGAGGGGCTCAATGGAAAAGTTTACATATGTGTCCTCTGTATTAATTGTTTTACATTTAAGATTTAACCTCGGTGGGAGCTTTTGTTGACTTTTGAGGCTCTGTGTCATGAATGTAATAACTCTACTGATATTTTTACATTAAATTCCTTTTGCAGAATTAATTCTTCAGCTGCGTTGAGGCAAATATATGATTTTGATCAATAACTTCGGCCTCTGTTTGAATGCTTATGGCTACAGGTGGCACTGTGGTAGCTGAGAGGAAACAATTCGCCTCTGTTGAGGCGGTGGAGGCCTTTCTGTCTGCTAAACACTTATGATTTTATTTTAATTGTGTTTTAATTTGGAGGATTAGGCTTTTGATAATCATTCTTAGCTGTAATCCCCACAAATTTGTCTTCCATCTTCTGTTTTGGTACGTTTTGTCTTCGACACTGATACTCTTTGATTGTGATTTCATTCACTGTGTCTTGTTGATGTGCAGGCTGCACAGGGTTCATGTGGCATCAATGCCCATGAAGCAATGATGAGACATGGAGTAAAGCCCCATGGATGGTCCCCTTTGATAAATCAAAGGCGTTGGAATTGTCATTCCCGGCCTTCGGCTTTCTCTTTAATATGACAGAACAAACCATTCAAACCTGTAAAATACGAAAAGAATTAAGAAATCTTGCGTTTGTGGGTTTAACTGCTGTAGAGGGTGTGGGGAGAGAGCCTAGTTGTTGGATGGCATCATCTAACGGTGTAGATCTGTTTGTGGAGGTTGAAAGGAGAGTAGAGGGAGAGAATATGTCAAATCCGTCGATCGCGCAGATATCGACAGTCGAGAGCGATCCAGGACATATAATAGAGAAATGGCGAAAATACAAAGGAATAAGGTAAAAAACCTTAGTTCAGAGGAAAATATGGTTTAAAATTAAAGTTGGGGGTTCAGGATGATCGTGGGCCATTGGATGAGATCAGCCCACAATATCAACGGTGGAGAATAAATCAAGAATCGGTGATCGGAGGGAGGCGAAGTAAAGTAATTAGATGCACTCGATGGAAAACTCCGATGTGATCACATGTGGACCATCGATCTACAGATCAGATCGACGACGGGAAATGAATCGGGAGGATTCAATCGGAGGTGGAGAAATATTTTAACGTGCCCGACGAAAAAGTTGCAATGCGATAATGTGCGGGGAAGGCCGATGCGATTTGCGCGATCGAGGAAGGTCGATGTGATTGCGCGATCGGACCATCGCAATCAAAGTTTTTTGTTTAACGCAAACAACGCTTTGTGATTTTCTCCGATGCGATAAGCGCTTGTGACCTTTAGCACTTGGTTCCAGCGCTGGGGCACATGGAGGTGAAGTGGTTTAAGACTTAGCCCAAGGGGCTTAAGCCTTAATACAAAAATATGTATTTTTATGATTTTTTTAATGTTTTTCAATGGATTTGGGGGTTTCGATATAGTTTAAAAATGAGTTTTAAATTATGTAAAGATGATTTTCATGAATGGAAGAAGGGAAATCATGAAAAATAGAGGAATTTTATGGAGAAAAAGGGGAGAAAATGAAGGTTAGTTTTTGAGTGGAGGAGGGTTAAAATGAGGGAAAAAATGGGGAATTTTGAAGCAGTCTTTTCTCATGAAATTAACAAAATTTCAGAGTGTGAAAAGGAAACAATAGTGAAGATTTGGATAGAGGCATGAGGCCCTCATAAGGCTTCAAGAGAGAACAATTTTGCAATAAAACTTGTTTCTTGAAGGCTTCAAAATTTTTTTAGCCAGCATTTTATATAACAAATTTTATAGCTGGCTAACAGTGGCTCCACTTGGGGATGGTGCCTTCTTGAAGGCATCAAGAAATTCAGACTTGCGTTATCTGGGAGGCTGATTAGTGCCTCATCCATTGGGTTGTCCTTCCTTTGCTAGGATGATAATGCTCTGAAAAAATGTCAGTAGCCATGGAAAACAATGGAACTTCATCAACACAAGCTTTCTACCTACCCAATCCTACTGAACTAACATTTTTTCTTCATCAGAGTGCACTTGGATTGGCAAACTCTTTTCACGACATTTTATTGTTTTGAAAGCATAAAAATAATCTAATTCTACTCCTTATTTCTCCATGAACTCAGATTAAACATTTGATTCCATTTTATTCCCTACCTAATATATTAATATGTTAGGATTAAATAGTCTAACAGATTTTTATTCTCTAAATTCTATAACATAAATTCAAAAGCATACAAGTTAGGATTGAACAGTCTAACCTATGCTAATCTATGGCATAAAAACAAGTTGCACATAGACATTATTTTGCAGAAAATTAAATCAAAATGGAAGGCTTAAGATCTGAAAGTTCAAAGCACTTCCTTCATCTTTTTACAGCTCTGTTTTTGCCTCTTGTTTGAGCCGCTCTTCCTTTGTTGACTGGTTGATATTTTGAGCTGATTAGAACCAGTTTTTACCTCTGATCTTGACTCAAGAAATAAACAGATTTGAGTCATCTCTGATGGAAACTTAGGTTCAGATTTTGAGCATGTTTGAACCTTTAATTTCTAGCCTAATCTACCTACTGATAAGCCAAGATTAAACAGTTTGGCAAATCGAATTCACTATCCTCTCAACAGAAAATTTAAAGATAATTAGTCAACATTAGGCTATATGACTAATTAGAAGTGTGTTTTTTCAGAAGTGGCATGTAAGCTTGCACACTTTTAGATTTGTTTCTCTTTTTTGGTATGGGGCTATACCTTTCTTGTTTTTACAATCTGCCCTCTTTTCTTTCTTTCACTGTTTTTGTATTTTTTATTTTTCTAACTTTGAATGCAATGATGGATGAGATATTTATAATGAGAAAAAAAATAAAAAGGCTTTTAGAACATGACATGGATCAAGAGAATTAATGTTTAAGCATCCTGCCATTGACAGGACCCCCAAACAATTCTGCTCCATTCAACTCTTGTAAGAAATAGGCATTGTTACCAGCAACTAAATGCATAGAATAAGGGCCAAGCCATAAGTTGTCAAATTTTCTGTGCTTGCCCTTGTCTTCTCTCCTTGAGTCCCACTTTAAAACTTTGTCCCCAACATTGAAATTGTTGGCCTTCGTTCTTCTGTCGAAAAGCTATTTAATGTTGTCCTACTTCTGCAATGCTTTGTTATAAACCTCCTCTCTAGTTTGCTGAAGATGAATTGTTTGATTTATTCTTCTAATCATGTCATTATCTTCAGTTTGCAACTCTTGAATTAACTTCATAACTGGCACACCAAGGCTGGTTGGAAAAATTGCATCAGTGCCATACACAAGTTGGTAGGGTGACATTCCAATAGATTTCTTCAATGTTAATCTGTCAGCCCAAAGTGCATGCACAAGCTTGGTGTGCCAAGACTTCTTGTTGTCCTCCAATAGTTTCTTGATTATATTCACTAAACTCTTGTTTGAGGATTCTGCAAGTCCATTACCTTGAGGGTAATAGGTCGTGGAATGCCCCAATGTTATCTGATACTTGTGACAGAACTCAACCATCTTCTTTGATCCAAATGTTGTTGCATTATCAGTGATGATCTTGGTAGGATAGCCAAATCTAGAGAGAATATTATTCTCTATAAATTTTATAATAAGAGAATCATTGGCTTGCCTACCAGGGATGGCTTCTATCAATTTAGTGAAGTAGTCTGTGGCAGTGAGAATCCATATGTGTTGGGCAGAGGATGATGGATGGATTTCACCTATGAAGTCAAGTCCCCACTGTTGAAAAGGGGCTTCAATAGTGATTGGATGCAGAGGCAGAGGTAGCAGCTTTCTTTTGCCTTCAAAAAGTTGGCACTTATGGCAGGCAATGATCATTTTGTGTACATCATGAAAAAGAGTAGGCCAATAGTAACCAACCCTCAAGATTTTGTTGGCTGTTGTTTTCCAGTATAGGTGGCCTCCACATTCCCCTTCATGGAACTCGTGCTTAACCTTCTCTGCACCAAACTCAGGCAAACATTTAAGCAATATACCACTTGCATTTTTCCAATAAAGACATCTATCTATAATGCAATAGTTTACATATTTTAACTTTAGGAACCTTGCCTTTGTTTTTGTCAAACCAGGAGATGCATTCAAATTAAGAAAAACATAAATAATATCATCATACCAAGAGGAATTCATAAAATGATTTTCAACAATGGGAGTTGAAATTTCCTCTTGATCATCTAAAGCATTAATCATATTAATATCAAGAACTTAAAAATTGGATTCAGCCATCAACCTAGCTAGACCTTGGCCTTTGATGAGCTTAGTGGGCTTTATCTCTAAATCATATTCAAGAATAACAACAATCCACTTACCTCTTTTACCATCCGGGTCCTGTGTTAGAATGTCTTTCACAACTGAATTTGGGACAAAGGCAATGATGTGTGAGTGAAGGATGTATACTCTGAAGTCTTTCAAAGCTTTAACCAAAGCAAAGGCTTGATTTTCCATCATGTTATACTTCAAAGCGGCATCCCTCAATGCCTTTCTAAAGAATGTAATAGGATGCTCTTGTCCTTGTGGATTTTTCTGTAAAAGGACAGTAGCTATTGTATGTTCTGACGCAAATGAAAAAATATAAAAATATTTTGAAAAATCGGGACTTATTAGAACCGGTGTTTTTGTTAATGCTTGTTTCACCAGCACAAAGGACTTCTTTGCTTCCAAGGTCCATTTTACCCCCTGCTCCTTTTTCAACATGTTTGTTATATTCCTAAGGAGCTCAGCCAAGTTGGGTATGAACCTTCTCAAAAAGTTAATCTTTCCAATGAAAGACTACAACTCTTTGATGTTTCGAGGATGAGAGATTTGCAATATGGCCTCAATCCTCTTTGGATCTACCTTTATACCCTCCTCAAAAATAATGTGCCCAAAAAGTTTACCTTCTTGGAGACCGAATAGTGTCTTCTTAGGGTTTAAAGATATTCCAAACTTTCTGCATTTCTCAAAAAAAATTCTCAAATGTTCTAAGTGCTCTTCATCTGTCTTTGAAAACACAATAACATCATTGAGGTAAATAATGATGAAGTAGCCCAGTTCTTCCGAAAATGATATGTCCATGGCTCTCTGAAAAGTTGCTCCAACATTCATTAGACCAAAGGGCATTTTCACATACATGAAAGTGCCCCATGGTGTTGTAAAATTTGTCTTTAATTGATCATCAGGGTGAACTAAGATCTGATTGTACCTTGAATAGCCATCAAGCAAAGAAATTCTTCTTGAACCTACCACCCTTTGTAAAATATGGTCCATCTTGGGAAAAGGGTAGTTGTCTTTCAGTGAAGCTTTGTTTAAGTCTCTAAAGTCTATACAAAGTCTGATCTCTCCATTTTTCTTCCTAACTGACACCAGATTAGACACCCACTCAGAATATCTAATAGGGACAATAATACCAGCTTCATACATTTTCATGATCTCCTTCTGAACCAAAGGCAACTGAACAGGGTTTATTCTGCACAGTTTCTGTTTGAAGGGATTTTTGTTTTCCTTGAGAGGGATTTTGTGCTGTATTATTTCAGTGTCATAGGATTTTAGATCTTCGTAACTCCACGCAAAAACATCAGAAAATTCTTTAAATAGCTCTATGTATTTGAGTTTAATGTGAGCTAGTAAAGTCTTAGACAGTTTAATCATCATAGGTTTAAGTTCACTGCCTATATTGCACTCTTCCACTTCAGCCTCTACAGGTTCTAGTTTTGGCTTCTTGGCCACATTGTTAAAATCAAAAAACTCTTCTAAAGGTGCCAGACTGTTAGGCAAACTTTCATCTTTGGACTGCAGGGTTTCTAACTCTTTTGTTTCTAATTCTGCAGTCAATTCGGTTTTGTTTTGAAGTTTTCTTGACAGTAGATTAATATTAACAAGTTCAGGAGACATTTCTTCTTCACCAAGAAAATTTTCTTCACTATTGCAATATGTTTCATAATCTGAATCCGAACTGTATAGTTCGAATTCATTTCTGAACTGCATGAAGTCTTCTATTTATTTGTCCCCGTCAAACACCTGCCAATATTTCTCGTTATCAGGAACGACTGGTCTGAATTTTATCTGAGTTGTGCAGTCTTTGGTTTCGTATGGCGTTAAGCATGTTCTAGCTGAAAAGGCTAAATTGTGGGCCGTGAGATTTCTTTTTCTTGGGACAAAAATTATCTGGTGCTCCTCAAAAAAATTTAAAAGGTCCATGACATCATTTCGATAGGCCCTAAGTCTGGGATGATTAGCAATGTACTCCCCATTGACTTGTCTAATGATTAACTTTGAATCCCCATGGACTTTGATTCTCTTGGCTCCTAACGTTTTCAACAAATGTAAGCCTAAAAGCAGGGATTCATATTCCGCTATGTTATTAGAACACTAAAAGTTTAGTTTGCAGGAAATGCTTTCTATATGGTTGTTTTCAGTGTTGCAGATCCAGACACCTGCACCAGCATTAGTTCTAGTGCACGACCCATCAAAATACATACTCCACAGAGGACTATTTTTTGTTTCACCTGTTTGGTGTTTGTCCTCTTCAAATAAAATGCTTTCAGATGTTTCTTTAATATCAACACTTAATTGAAATCGTTTCAACTCCTTAGGTTCTTCACTGTGTTGAGGGTTTCTTTGTCGACTATCAAGGTTTAAAATAAGAGGACGCATGACTTGTAGCTCAAGACCTGTTGTTGGTTTGCTACAATTTTCAAATGCAGCAAACTATTTTGACACTTTTACATTGTGTTCTTCTTCCTCTGTTTCGGCCATTAATTCTGTTAAAGTGACTTGTTCACTAAGTGTTTCATCATTAAACAGAATAAAAGAATCGAGGCCTGTGTTTATAGAATACAGAGGAGAGTTTTGAGGTCTGTCTTGGCTTGTAACTGTGTATTGCATATGGGACTCCCTATAAAGTCTTCTAGTCTGATTGAAAACCGGGATAGTCGCATAGGTCATGTCCATCTGCATAGTCCCTTGTAACTTAGCCCCCCAAGATCTTGATAATAACATTCCATACTTTGGGGGCACATCAGCCACAACAATGTCCATTACTAAGCATTTGGCTGGGATCTGGGCTAAGTTAACGCAGAGGTCTTTGATTAATCCTAAACATTTTACTCTGCTTGAGTCAAAGGAGTAAAGGTCTTTGTATGGTCTATTAATTTCTAGACCAAGGCTCTCCATTACGATTTTGGCATTAAATTATGAGAAGCCCCACAATCATGCATAGCGTTGTGAAAAATTTTGTCATGAACATTTAAACTTATATAAAAGGGAGGAACAGGCCCCTCTTGATATTTACCTTCAATATTCGGACCAAAAATAAGCTCTGGTTGGTCATCGTTAAGATTTACTGTGTCATTATTATCCTCAATGTTTAAAGCCTTCACAATTTGGGTCCTATATACATTCTGGGCAGCTAACTTAGTCAAGGGAACAAAGATTTTAATTTTGGAAATTTCCTGCTCTAGGCTGAAAGGAATTTGACTCTTTGAAGAACTTGTCTCAGCCTTATTAGCTGCTAGTTTATCAGCAACATCAACTTGCTGATTTTTTCTATTTACATTTGACAAAATTATTTTCACAGGAGTACTAGCTAAAATGTTAGTACTGCTAAGGTCTACACTCTGGTTTGTAACATTTTTGGTGCCTTTCTCTTTACCTTTATCAGAATTTCCAGCTACTGTTCTGTCCTTCTGTTTGACAATTTTGGGCTTTTTTATAGTGTTGTTTTGTGAATATTTGTCAGAGGTCTTGGTATTGGGAGTTTGTTGATTGGTTTTACTTCTAAGGTCATATTCTCTTTGAGACTCTATGATAACATTTTCCATGTCTTGATAATAACTTTCATCATTATCTCTTTTGTCATCATAAGGTGTGTACAGACCTTGTTTTCTATCATAATGAACCTCAAAGTGATCATTATCTACTCCCAGCATATTGATATCATCATCCTCTACTTGCTCATATGTTTCCTCAACCTCACTCACATAATTTTGGTGAAAGGGAGGAGTGATCTGTTGATCATCTTCCCTAGGTCTGTTTGGAGGTTGGTTTCTTCTAAAATTCTGATTCTGGTTCTGGTTTCTGTTTTGAGGAGAATTTTGGTTTTGGCTTGCTTGTGCTCTCTTAATTATGCTCATCTCTTTCATCATCTCCTCCATCATTCTCTCCATCTTTGAGTTGGAAGTAGAAGGTGTGTTTTCTTCCCTGAAGGATACTCTCTTCTCATTTTTCATTCTTGCTCTTTTGTCCATCAAGTTGACTTCCACAGCAAGAGCACCTTTTTTCATATCTTCAAGAGTTTCAGGGTCTCTCTCTCTCAGTTGATAGGCCATTTCAGGGTAAAACTCTTCAGGAAACTTGTTTAACGCTGAGCCTTGTGGAGGTTTTAGATCTGGGGGAAGTGCATTGTACACATTGTTAAATCTAGTGCAGTAAGCTTGTACACTTTCCCTAGTGTTTCTGTGGAGGTTCTTGTAATCAGAGAGGATTTGGAGAGGATTCTTCTTCACTTCCCATTTGTTTAGGAAATTTTGATGGAAGGCTTGGAGATCATTTACATTGTGGGGGGTCAAGTCTTTAAACCATTTTCTTACTTCTCCCCCCAGACTTTGAGCAAATAGTCTAAGCTTGAAAGAATCATCATCAATTTCATTTCTGTCAAAGTAGTCATTCATCTTATCCACATGTTGTGATGCAGTTGTAGCATTGCTAGCATCATATAATGGAATTTTGGACTGATAGTCCTGTGGAAGATTGACTAATGGTATAGGGAGGAATAAGGGAGCATACCATGTTGCCATGATATGTGGTGGAGGTGGATTTACACGAGGTGGATTAACAAGAGGGAAAGTGGGTTGAAGTGGAGTGGTTTGTATAGTGGATGATTGGTGAGAAGATATGGATGGAACAGCAGTAGATTGTTGAGCTGATCTTGGATGAGAGACACCTAAATTGTAAAGAAAATGTAAATTAGGTGGTGTTGTTTCTCTACTACCAGGACGTTCACTTGTTTCAGGAGATGAAAGTGAAGACTCAGAATATAGCTAAATTATATCATCAAATGACCTAGTTCTAAAGGGATTTACTAAGTCAACTTGTGATTGTTGTAGAGCTGAAATATTTTCAGGAACTGAATTAGCTCTCAAGGGTGATCTAAAAACAGTTGAAAATTTTATCTTAGGAGACTTCCTAAGGATACTTTTTGGATTATCAACTATCTCAGGTGGGTTTGGGTCAGGGTAGGCTCTAGTATGAATCTTTCTAGGAGCCACTATGCTGTGTTTTTAGACCCAACTAAACAAGAAAATTTCAACCAGATATGACAGTCTTTTAAGAGGTTAACTAATATGTTTTACACAAATTTCAATCCTAAAGTCCTCTAACTGAGTTTGAATGATATTTAAATGATCAGGGTTCTTCCCAGTGGAGTCTTAAGGTCTGTTTGGATTATGGAGTCGCCAAGTGGAAGTTTTTAGCTCCTAAGGAGGTAAAAGGTTTTATGGTCCACCACCATGTTTATTGAATTCCAATCTGAAATATTTTTTTGGGTTTTCTGAGTTATTTTTCTGCTGTGTGGTTTCTAAGAGTGTCCCAGATTTGTTTCAAAACTTAGCTACGGTTATGAGACAAAGATAGTCTACTCTTATGGCTAATCCAGCTGATTTTTCAAGGTTAGATAAACTCTTATGAGAACCCTAGGGTTTGCCTAGTTTGTCACTGATTCAAAGAGTTTTATCATGATTACCACTGCTTGGTAGTGCTTGAAAAGGCTGCTTTTAACTCATGATGTTTGTATGAAATTTTAAGGTGAACCAGAGATTTTGGGTTCGTCCCCAGCGAAGTCGCCAGAAAATGTTAGTTGCTGGTGGCTCAGCTGGTTAATATAGAAAATGTTCTTTGAAACAAAATTTCTGATATCCTATGATTACCTTAAAATGAAAAATGCTAGAAAACTGTAATTAGAAATATTTTCAAAGTCCAATCACATAAACAACATTATTTCAACCACTTTGGGATTCTGGGATCTAGCCCTCCTGAATCCGGAGAGGGATCTCTCCAATAAGTGCAAATATGGATTTGTCTTTGAAGTTTTGGGTAATGATATTAGGCTAGTTATGAAGACCGAGGGTTTTTTTTTTGTTTTTGGATGGCTGAGCATGATTATTATTTGAGGTGGAAAGTCCTAGATGCAAAGAGTTCCAAAGGTGAGAAGTTGCAAGCAAATAGAACAAGCTTCGGCCAAAAAGATAGACAATTGCAGGTTTTAGTCCATTGGGCTATGGAGTCATAATAGGGTCTAATTGAAACAACAAGGGGCAAGAGTGGTCCATGGGTCAAGTCATCTATTTCTAAGGATCTCTTTAAAGTTTGATTTATGGAATGAAATGATACAACAAGAAGGGGAATTTAAACAGATGAAGAACAAAGAGTAGTCCAGGATCTGGTAAGTACTTTTAAACTAGTCAGCCTTTGACACACACTTAAGAAAAACATAAAATTAAACTAGGATCTGGTAAGTACTTTCAAACTATCCAGCCTTTGATACACTTTCAATAGAAAACACTTAAAAACAGGGGGGAAACTTGAAGGCAACTATTGGAGTAGAAACTAGTGGGCCGGGCTCACCACAAATCCTCTTCTAGCTATGCTTTACTTGGTAAATTTCAAGACAAACACAAAGATAACAAAAAATGGCCTAAGATTTGGTAAGTACTTTTAAACTAGCCATCTTTTAACACATTCCAAAGGAAACTTTTAGACAGTCTTGTGGGATAAAACTAGGAACAGTGCACACCATATCTTCCTTAGCTCATCTCTACTTGACATGAAATGAAAATAACATTCAAGAACAATATTTAGCTAAGACATGAGGATGAGGGAACACCAGCATTCCTACTGCTTAAACTGAATTAAATCATTCCTAAATAGCACAATTTGGAAGAAAACATACAAATAAAGATTTTCAGTTAGAGAAGGGTACTGATATACAGTAGGTCCTAGCTCTATGCATGTTGTTCTTTATAAGAGAAGATGAACAAAGTGAAAACAGAAGTAAAATAACAATTCACAATAAGAAATAACATCATCGTTGACATAGACCAGGATCCCATAAATCAGCTTGTATTGATGCTCCAAACCAGTCACAGCTTTAATTCCAATGCTTTAGTTTAGCAATCATCTACACTTCCTAGACTAACTTATCTATCACAAGCAGAGCTCCAAGAGCCAGCGAACACTATTTACAAGTAGATGTGTCAAGCTCAAGTATATTTCAAATTTCAGTAACCAACATTTTCTCATCTTCTACGGAAGTATTTATAGAAGAATGAGGAGGTGAGATCTGATAAAAGATCTCCCAAGTTAATTAATACAGATTAATGACTTCTCAGCCTTTGAGGGGCTCAATGGAGAAGTTTACATATGTGTCCTCTCTATTAATTTTTTTACATTTAAGATTTAAGCTCGGTGGGAGCTTTTGTTGACTTTTGAGGCTCTGTGTCATGAATGTAATAATTCTGCTGATATTTTTACATTAAATTCCTTTGGCAGAACTAATTCTTCGGCTGCGTTGAGGCAAATATCTGATTTTGATCAATAACTTCGACCTCTGTTTGAATGCTTGTGGCTACAGGTGGCACTGTGGTAACTGAGAGGAATCAATTCACCTCTGTTGAGGCGGTGGAGGCCTTTCTGTCCGCTAAACACTTATAATTTTCTTTTAACTGTGTTTTAATTTGGAGGATTAGGCTTTTGATAATCATTCTTAGCCGTAATTCCCACAAATTTTTCTTCCATCTTCTGTTCTGGTACGTTTTGTCTTCGACACTGATACTCTTTGATTGTGATTTCATTCACTTTGTCTTGTTGATGTGCAGGCCACGTAGGGCTCATGTGGCATCAATGCCCATGAAGCAATGACGAGACATAGAGTAGAGCCCCGTGGATGGTCCCCTTTGATAAATCAAAGGCATGGGAATAGTCATTCCCAGCCTTCGGCTTTCTCTTTAATATGACAGAACAAACCATACAAACCTGCAAAATACGAAAAGAATTAAGAAATCCTGCGTTTATGGGTTTAACTGCTGTAGAGGGTGTGGGGAGAGAGCCTAGCCGTTGGATGGCATCATCCAATGGTGTGGATCTTTTTGTGGAGGTTGAAAGGAGAGTAGAGGGAGAGAATATGTCAAATCCGTCGATCGAGCAGAGATCGATGGTCGGGAGTGATCCGGGACGTATAATAGAGAAATGGCGAAAATACAAAGGAATAAGGTAAAAAACCTTAGTTCGGAGGAAAATATGGTTTAAAATTGAAGTTGGGGGTTCAGGATGATCGTGGGCTGTCGGATGAGATTGTCCCACAAGATCAACGGTGGACAATAAATCGGGAATCGGCGATCGGAGGGACACAAAGTAAAGTAATTAGATGCACTCGATGGAAAACTCCGATGCGATCACATGTCGAGAGGAGTCAATCAGAGGTGGAGAAATATTTTAATGCACCTGACGAAAAAGTTACGATGCGATAATGCGCGGGGAAGGCCAATGTGATTTGCATAATCGGGGAAGGCCGATGCGATTGCGCGATCGGACCATCGCAATCGAAGTTTTTTGTTTAACGCAAACAACAGCGCTTTGTGATTTTCTCCGATGCGATAAGCGCTTGTGACCTTTAGCACTTGGTTCCAGCGCTGGGGCACATGGAGGGGAAGTGGTTTAAGACTTAGCCCAAGGGGCTTAAGCCTTAATACAAAAATATGTATTTTTTATGATTTTTTCAATGTTTTTCAATGGATTTGGGGGTTTCGATATAGTTTAAAAATGAGTTTTAAACTATGTAAAGATGATTTTCATGAATGGAAGAAGGGAAATCATGAAAAAAGGGGAGAAAATGAAGATTAGTTTTGAGTGGAGGAAGGGGAAAAATGATGATTTTACAGCAGTCTTTTCTCATGAAATCAGCGGAATTTCTGAGTATAGAATGGGAACAGCAGTGAAGATTTGGATAGAGGCATGAGGCCTTCAAGAGTCTTTAAGATATAACATCTTTTTAGCAATAAAAACTTGTTTCTTGAAGACTCCAAAAAATTTTTAGCCAGCATTTGATATAAGAAAACTTATAGCTGGCTAACATAGGGAGCTTTATTATGCAGGGATGAAATTAATGTTAAAATATTAATGTTAATTTGTGTGGAATGAAGGATGTGCATAGGATGGGGTAATTAATTTAACTATGAAAAGAAACATTAATATTTCACATTTTCCTATTACATATGTGCAGATTTTCTTAATATATATATTGGCATTGATGAGTGCTCTAACACTCACATTTTTATATGACCAGTATGCCCAATGATGCGTATGTTTCTGTGAACAAATATACTTCCTTCATGCCTTTATATGCAACCTTGTGGCACAACATGACCTCAAATTTAGATTTTTTCTTCTCATTTGATACCATTACTTTATTAATAGGTTGTTTCTTCATCTTGATTTTCTTCAGCTGGGAAACCCCATCATTATTAGCACTACTTTCACTAGCCTCCTCTATAGGATTAGTAGTTTCTTTATTAACACAAAAATTATTATTGAGTTTCAAAGCACAATCTACTACCTATTGTCCATAGTAATGACATTTAACACATCAGAAGGGTCAAACCCTAAAGTAGTCCATAGTTTAGGTATGAGTGATAAAACCCCATTGAATAGCTATCTCCTTTATTAAGTGCTCCCTTATGTCTAACACAATGAAAAATAATTTGATAATCATTGTGCCCAACGTAATGAAACTCGTATGTACTTACATGAATGTGTTAATAAAGTTCCTTGTCTCCCTAAATATGTTTGGTGACCAAAAATCTATGGGTGAGCAAGGAGGATTTACCCACAATGGAACAATATAGCACCTCTCCAACTTTGCATAGAAAATTAGAGACCACTTCATAAGCATTAACAGAATCATATCCCAACACCAACTATTCTTTAAGATATTCTCTATATCCAACACCGTTTAAAATAGTAAATCCATCCAATCCCTATCTAGTATGGAATTATGAGTTGGGTCTTAAGATTTCCTCCATAGCTCAACCAAATCCTAATGGTTTTGTCACAAATTTTTAAACCTTGAAAATTACCAACTAGAACTTGTGAAGCCATACCGACAATTATATGCATCTTTACAACATCCCTTAAAACCAGAAAAACATATTTCCCTTTCCTACACACAAACATCTTATTTCATTGTTGAGGAGATCCTCCACTACTATGATTTCGGTGTCCTACTCGACCTAAGCACCTATGTAATGATTTTGATTCAACCACATTTTCACATGGAATCTACTCTAATTCATGAAATAAACTCGATTCATTCCTACCATTCAAATACTCATTTCCACTTACTAATGTCAATGACTGAACAATAAAATCGTCATTCACCAATACTAAATTTTAAGTAGCTAAGATCCCAATAAAGTGGCAATAACTAGATTCATAGAGTAAAACATGTAAATGGGGAAAACAATGAAAAGTTCATTTTCCAATACCATTTGATCTAAACTTAAATAGGAACATAAAAAATTACAGATATAACCACAACTATAGAGATGCAGCAGAAATAACACTTCATTTCATTAATATCAAATACTAAAATAAGCTTACAAAAACAATGGAAATAGGCTAGCTCAGGCGATGGTAGCTTATCTCTAAGAAGAGATGTGGCAGATACATGCCTCTCTACTGTGTTATAGTGAAGCCTAAAGACCTATTCATTATTGAAAAACAATGGAAAACCCTAAACATCCAAAAAAATTAACCCTAGGAGATGAAGCACCAAAACTATGTGCCTCATTTAGGTAAATTGGTACATCAACTTCTTGGGGTTGTAACTTTAGCATACGATATTTGTTTGAAGCGCAAAACACCTCGTTAAAAATATCTATCCGAGGACTAAAAATTTGGAGTAGAAAACATAATAAAATACTTATGTTTTCCTCATTTTTCCTCAAAAAATCATTCAAGGCCTCAAAAAATATACATAAGTTCAGGTTCTGAAAACTACCAAAAATAGTAAACTTTGCTACGACTAAGGAAACTGAAATAATAGAAGAGATAATTGTGGGGGTCCAAGTAGAATATGAAGGTGGCCACCAACATACATCTGGATCATTCCTCAACCCTTAGGAAGAAATTTTCCCCATTGTGTTGAGTGCCTCCATGAGATGGGGAAACTTCTACTGAACATGGTCCCTGGTTAGCCACTTGCCTTGGTGTAGGAGTTGGCCAACTCTGACAACCTAATATAGTTGGATATTCTGCTGATGATTTTTCCTGATATGTGTGTCCATAATCCGATCAATTGTGGAATGTTCCATGAAATCTAGGTTTAACTATGTGGGTGTGAGTTGTTCTGCAATGTATGATGTTTCTAGTAATGGTGGGAAGTATGGTCGAAGGGGATCCACATTGAACACTAGGTGTAGGAAAAGGAATGGGGGAATGTTGAGCTGAAAATAATTACCTCCCATAGCCTTGGTAACGGTGTAAGGATCATATCAGAGTGGTTTGAGATTATGACGAGCTTCAATAAGGCATTATTTCCGAAAATTCAACCAAACTTTGTTGCCCACCTGAAACTTGTGTGGCACCCAATGTTGATCATGTCACTCCTTTTATTTGGAATTTGATTTCTTCAAGATGTCATGAAACTGCTACCAGATGTGTTGGATGTGTTCAATAAATCTGGTTGTTCTATCAACCTTGGACAATACGTGTGTGAAGTTTGTCTGTGTAGTCACATGAGGCATGGCAACATCAATCAGACACAATGGTTGAAATTCTAGACCTACTTGAAAGGGACTACAACTAGTCGAGCTATGGAGATCTTTTTTATAACTATGTTGCACATAGGGAAGATTCTCATCCCAGGTTCTTGGATGCTTGGATCTTTACATGCGAAGCATGTGCACTATCATCCTATTGACGACCTCCATTTGGCCATTAGTCTAGGGATGGAAGGCAGTCGACTTGGTGAACTTGGTGTCCAATAGTGTCTAGAGGCTTGACCAAAATGTGCTCAGGGACCTCTTGTCCCGATCTGATATAATGGTCTGCGGGATCCAATCTACCCACACTCGTTCAAAGAAGAGTTTGGAAGTGTCCTCTATTTTGATACTCTTATTGAAGGCCAACAATATAGCCATCTTAGAAAATATGTCCATGACCACAAATACACAGTCATTACCATGCTCGGTGGAAGGGAGGCCAAACATATAGTTCATGCTGATGGATTCCCATGGTTGGCTGGGAGTAGGCAGAGGAGTGTACATTTCTTACTTCTTGATGGTTGGCTTGGTGATGGCACAGGAAGTACAAGCTTTGATATACTTCCCAACATCTAGTCAAAGTTTTGGCTAATAAAAGTACTTTTGTAGTACAACCAAAGTTTTTTCCACACCAAAGTGTCTTCTGACCCGACTGTAGTGTGCCTCCCAAATCAGCTTGGCACGTTCACTTGAAGGAACACAAAGGTGGCCTAGGTAGCATAATAATGGATCCTATAGGTGGAAATCAGGAACTTGATTTCCATATACTAGCATCTAGTCTGTGGAGGCGAACTCTAGATCATTTTTCTATAGTTTCAGCCATCCAGAGGTATCGTGGCCACATGAGTTTAGAATAGTAGCCAATGTTGCAACTGGGGGTTGGATGAGGTAGTCTGTAACATGATAGGTGTTTCCTTTTTTGTATTTAATTTTCAAGTGAAATTGTTGTAGATATGTAGACGACTTTCGATGGTGATTATTCTGCAACTTCCCTTGTGTTTGTATAAACTGAAGAGATTGGTGATCAGTGTGGATGACTGTCTCCTTCCCCATAATGTAATTCTTCCATTATCAGCAAGCCTGAATGATGGAATACATCTATTTATCATAGGTGTGGTACTTCTGAATTGTATCATAAAGTGTCTCACAAGGATATGCCATTGGATGCCTGTGTTGGTTGAGGATTGTACCAATAACATAGTCTAAGGCATCTGTGTCAATTTAAAATGGTTTATGCAGGTCTCGCAGTGTGATTACCAGTGGAGAGCAGAGGCGGTGTTTCAAATTAATGAGCATCTTCTGTTGGGACTCGGACCTAGAAAAATTTTCTTTCGCCCCACCCTTAGTAATCTGACTCAAAGGCGAAGTGATATGGGAGAATCTCAACACAAACCTTTGATAAAGATTTGCAAGGCCCAAAAAGCTGCAAAGCTCTATTAGAGTGGTCAGAGCTGACCAATCCTGAATGACTTGGATCTTAGTTGGATGCGCATGCATGCCATACTCATATATGATGTAACCCAGATGTTGGACATGGCTCATGCCGAAGGTGCATTTCTCCAATTTGGCATACAGTTTGTGTTTTCGAAGGGTTTGAAGGACTTTCCGAATGTGTTGCAATTATTCTTCCTAACTCTTGCTAAAGATGAGGATGTCATCTAGATAAACAACCATGAATGAGTTTCTGAAGAGCCGCAATATGTCATCCATTAGCCTCATAAAAGTATCAGTGGCATTTTTCAAATTGAAGGACTAACCATTCAAAATTCCTTCCTTGTATTTGAAGTTGATCGTCCATACATCTGTGGGCTCCATTGGAACTTGGTGATAACCAGCCTTCATATCGATCTTTCTAAAATACTTATCCCCCTTGATTTGCTCCAAAAGGTCATCAATCTGTGGGATTGGATACCTATTCTTGACAGTTATTTTGTTACTACCCGATAATCAATGCAGAGCCTCTAGATCCCACCCTTCTTCTATATAAGTACAATCGAGCTCCCACAAGGCAAGGAACTTGGTCGAATGTTCCCTTTTTGTAGCAACTCATGTATTTTCTTCTTGATCTCTTCATTTTCTAGAATGGAGCATTGATATATCGGCAGGTTCGGTAGAGGTGCTTCGGGAGTCAGATCGATAAAATGCTTGACCTGACAGTACAAGGGTACCCCTGTGGGTGAGGAGAAAATGTCCCTATATTCTTCCATGACCATTACCACTTGCTTTTGTTGCATGGAGGAACACTTCCTGGGGGCCATGGATGTGGCTACAATATTTGGCTTACTTTTAAAGAAAATCATAAAGAAAACAAATTTCTGAGTTTGGGAGATGATCTTACTGCATTTCTTAGCAGAGATCAAAGAGTTGGAGGTAGGTGGGGCTACCTCTGATATCCTAGATAAATTTTTACTCGAATAAATAATAAAATAATAAGGCCTAGAATCATATAAATCATGTCACTTCCACAAGTATGGTTGTCCTAATAGTATGTCACAAACTTCAAGTGGATAAACATCACATAGTACCTCATCTGTGAAGGGCTTAATGTTGTAGGGAAGGTGGAACTGTTGGCTGACGCGGAGATATCATCCTTGGTGAAGCCACTTCATGGTGTATGGTTGCAGATGTGTTGTATTCGGTAGACCTAGCCACTTCATGACCTCCACTATTTAATGAGGTTCTTTTGGCTCCCAATGTTGACAATAAAATGCAACAGAGAACCCTTTATCCACATATGTGAGTGAAAGAGGCATCCCCATCCTCTATATATTCAGTCTCCATCTTTTGGATCTTGGTGGTGGCCACAGTGGCACTGGGCTCTGCGTCAATGATCTTCTTCCCTTTGTCATTCCCCTTGTTGATTTATGACTCAGGGTCAGAACATGCGTGTGATTTGGAAGCATTTAGCTCAGCCACTAGTTACTAATTGGCCCGACACTCACTTTTGTTGTGAGTGGAGCTCTTATGGAATTCATACCACTTCCCTATGTCCTTCTTCATCTTCGTGGTGTTGTTTTTTTCTTACGACTTCGACAAGTTATCCTAGGTCGCCCCGCCTTGATTTTTTCTTTTCTCTACGGTTTGGGAGGGGGTTTCCCTTGCTTCATATTTGCAGATATGAAATCCTACTTTTTTGTTTAAATTGCTGCTCAATCTTGATAGTTTATTGATATGCAGTTCCTAGTGAGGATATGTCTAGGAACTCTATCTCATCCTAGATGTACCTGTGTCGATATCTGCAGTACTTGAATACCAAATGCAGCTCAGAATCCTTAATACCGAACTTCGTGTGAAGGGTATGAAAAACATTGGTAAAATTAGGCATGTCTTGGTCCCTTCCTTGCCATAGCATGGTCGAATTTATGTATTTATCCTCATAGCTCCCGATAGGGTCGTAATACTCCTTGATGGCGTCTCAGAATGAATTGCAAGTGGGTGCAGCTAAAAATAGTGAGGGTGTACTTTCATCCTTCTTCTCATAGTAGGTTTCCCACTAGCCCTTGACGTGAGGGGTGGCTTTGAGAAGTGAAAAAGTAATATTTTACTGACTGGAAAAATAATGAAAAGAAAAATATCCTTCTAACATATTTAACCATTTATCTACGACGTCCACATCTATATGACCTTCAAATATGGGGATGTCAAAATTAACTTGTACCATGAAGGGTGTGGTGCTTCCAGAGTGGCTTCTGGAAGGAGATGTGTCACCTTTGGGTATTCGCTGAAGGATCTGGGCAAATTTGTCCATCATAGCATTCCTCTCTTGCTCGAGGGCTTCTTCGATCAAGATTTTAAAAGGATCTCCTACCCCCTCGTATTATTTCTCTTTTGCCATGGGAGGTTTTAGGGGTTTATGAGGTTAGTCTTGCAAAAGTTTGACCAATTCGAGCCCTAACTCCTTATATCATGACCTTGTTGGGGACATGCAAAGAAAATTTGAGAAAGAGAAGACCGCTCTAATACCAATGATTCGAACTTAAACAAGAACGCAAAAAATTATAGATATAACCATAACTATAGATACACAACATAAATAACTCTTGGTTTCATTAATATCAAATACTAAAATGAGCTTACAAATAAAATGGAAATAAACTAGCTTGGGTGATGGTAGCTTATCTCTTAGAAGAGATGTGGAGGTTACATACCTCTAAATTGTGTTATAATGAAGCTCAAAAGCCTATTTATTATTGAGAAACAATGGAAATAGTAAACATCCAAAAACCTAACCCTATGAGGTGAAGCGCCAAAACTATGGGCCCCGTTTGAGTGAATTGGTACATCAACTTCCTGGGGTCGTAACTTTGGCATATGATCTTCATTTAACATGCACAATACCTCGTTAGAAAGATATATCTGAGGACTACAAATTTCTAGTGGAATGCCTCATTTTTCCAAAAAAAAGGTTATTTAGGGCTTCAAAACGGCTCCAGAAGTCTAGTACATGAAAAACTGCCAAAAATAGTAAAATGTGCTACAATTAAAGAAAGTGAAATACTGAAAGAGACAATGGTGGGGGTCCAAGTGGAATAGGCGAGTGGCCACAAACATCCATCTAGATCACCATAACTCCAAAAAGGATTATGTGCATCAATTTTAATATTCCCTCAGTATCCCTCTACTTTGAATTTATCTCATCATGAAGAAAAAACCAAGAGAGAAAATCAACCCAATTTACTTATCATTGGTATTTGTCATCTTTATTTCTAGTTTTAAATCCTTTAATCTAGAGTTATTTAGGGAAAATTGAAATTTGAGACACGACACTCAATAATACACACAAAAAAATATTTGTATATTACATTCAAACCCACATTACAAGCCACATAAATAGTGCTCATGAGATCCAACATATTCTAAACAAGGAGAATAATGATGAGAGAATATCTCAACAACCCAACCTCACTAACAAATCAATCATGCATGTTTACTAATGTAAGTGTTATTTCCAAGTTTCCCCTTAATTCTTACATTATTACATAATCACAAATTACAATATATATAACACATATTAAAGAAACATTACTGATCTATGTATGACTGATCTTCATTAGCACTCACATCTACTATGGAATCTCACAAACACTGCTCTTTCTTAACCATCACATCTTCGAGGTGTCACTTTAACTCCATTTCAAACATAATTGCCTCTGACCATCATTGAGAAAATTTGTACAATTGACGCTTCTTGACCTCCCGAAGGACAATATCTATACTAAACCACCTTCTGGACTAACTCCAATCTATCAAAATGCAATGAACTACAATTTTCATAGTTATATAGGTGGGTTATCTAGATACTGGGTGTATCCAACAATCAATTATACAACTGACCTTTCTATCACATAATTATCTCATAAAATAATTGGTAACTGATGCTCTTGAAGCCTGAAGAACAAGAAGACTCATCAACCTATAACAAACTCATATAATCAAATTACCAATAAGTTCTCTCAACACCGAAAAACGTCTAGAACCACTAATTTAATTATATTATTTTTCTCACCAATTGATTCTGCACCTTTTTACAAAATAAATATACCTCCTATATTACATAGACAATATCACTACACACATCTATTTTCTTTTATAAATAAAATATTTTAAAGTCCACACAATGACTGTAATGATATTGGTAAGTTTCGGGAGGCTAATATCATGGATTGAAACCAATGTGTAGATGGTCATTTTTCTCATTTTGGAGTGCAAAACATCATGGAAATTGGTTCGTGGACCAATTTGGGAGTTCTGTAGTGGTAGTGGGGATGAGATACTTGAAACCAGATTTCACCAACATTCATTCAATGATTTCATTTAGGTAAGACACATCAGGTAGAAAACAATGTCTACATATTTCTGGAAAGAAAATGTGGAGGCCGATATTTCTTGAACGAAGTCACTCTCACTGAAAGTAGAAGTTGGAAGAAAAGATAGTTTGCAACTTCGAAAGGTGAAAACTACAGTTGAGATCGTTCTCAATCTTCCATATATGACGAAGAATTTGAGTGGAACGCAAAATACAAAGATGGACATCATGTTGATTAGAATCCTTATTTTTTTGTTGTGGATGCAGCATGACCACCAGCATAAACACACCCTCCAGAATCATGTAAGTTTGATCCCTCAGAACTAGGCCAGGGCTAGACTTCTCGGAGATGCCTCATTGACAATGCTACTACTTGTGCACAACGATGCACAGAGCATAGAAGTAATAATTGTCAGTTGATTCATTCAAAATATTTGTATGGGGGACATATTCTGAGAAGCAAGAAGAATTGGCATCCCTACGATGTAGTTGTTTCCTAGGTAAGTGAGCAGAACTACTCTCCAATATGTACTTATTTGACAAACACACATATTCCATGGATTCTATTTTGCAGCATAAACTATAGCCAAAAGCCTCTCAAAACTATGTGACTCTCATCAGGAATGTCCACTACCGGAAGACTCGTCCAATGATCTGAAAGATCAATAATGTTGACAATGCCAATAGTTGTACTCGGAAGAATATTAACAACATGTAATCCCTTTCTTGTTCAACGGATTTCACCTGGAACTCTCTAAGTTGAGCACAAAGACGCTCCAATGTATATTTCGCCTCCACGAAATCCAATCACAATGTTCATCTACAGTGGCCAGGTGAATGCTAGGAAAAGGTTCGTGGTATACTAGGATGCTTGCCCGACTCCCTTTTCTCCAAAATTTGGATTGCCTAGAACAGTGCAAAACAACACTGTTACATGCGTTCAATGGATGTCTTTTTCCTGGCAACTAATACTTTCCAGTCTATTGGCCCATTAATGTTGTAAGAGTACCAATGACTATACCATGTTCATGCGGTCCATGCCCATGCCATCCTTAGCAGTGAGGACACCTTCAGTCTCGAGCCGCCAAAAAATTCTACGGCCATCAACTCTACCATTAACTCTCCCATCTGTCGATCTCAAGTGTGCCATTAACCCTCCATCCAGCGCAGTTAAATTTCACGGGATTTTAGCAGGATAAGAAGGATGTTGCGATCACTGCCAGGCCAGAGGGATATGTTAACCTGCGCCGGATCCACCCTGAGGAGCCTGAATCGGGCCACCTGCAAATGCCCACGAAGATGTGACACAGAAATGGCTGAAGAAATCCATTAACTCTCTGCAATCCGCCTTAACTCTATGCAATCCATCGAGCAGTTAAATTTCGAGGGTTTTTAAATCCCGGATAGCGGCCATTAACCCAAAAATTTCTGGACATGGTCAGCCAACGCAGTGTTTAGTTCACTATCTATTTTTCTGGCTAGGGAAAGTGCTGGTAAGTTTATAAGTATTTTTTTTTATTAGTCTGTTTTTTTTTTAATTTCACTGTCTATTTGTCCAAACTTTGATCTTCGGCACTCCATTCTGCAGCCATTAACTCTCAGCAATCCGCCTAACTCTCCATCTACCTTAACTCTCCTTACTCTTCTCGCTGCAAAACTGATTAATGTTTAGTGTAGCGATATCAAAAATATCAAATACCTTTTGTCCTCCGTATTTTTTTTATTTAGTTACAAAAAAACCCTTCAGCTTAATTGGTAGGTTATCAAAAAATATCAAATACCCTTTGTCTTTCGTATTCTTTTTATTTAGTTACAGAAAAACCCTTCACTTTAATTGGTAGGTTATCAGCAGAATTTTTAAAATAAGTTTTGATGTTAGAAATTGTAATATGAAATTACTTTTATTTGATTGCCGCAACTGGCATTTAACTGATTTGAATGAATAAGGGAAAACAAAAATGAAAGAAAGCATTCTTTGATGGAGAAAAAAATCTTTGTGAGCTTTGTAATATTTTATAAATAACACTAACAAAAAACAAATTTGGTCTCGATCCTTAGTATTAAATATATGACAGATTTAATTAAAAATTATTAAATTTCATTATTAAAGTGAGGTATTTTTTAACAAAATTTCTTCAATTAACTTATGGGAAGGGATGGATACGTTTTCTATGTCCAATGTAAATTTTTCTTATAAATGACAGCTAGTTATATTATATTTACAAGTGGAACCTCAAAAAAAACTTACAGCGTTATTTTATATATAATGTGGCTCTCATTACTTGGTTAATGGTATGTAATTAATTTCATATATATATATTAGTAATTTGGAGAATGTTATTGTTATTTTAGTGATAGGTTTATATATATATAGAAATATTAATTTTTATAAGTGAAAAATAATTTATATATATTCCCAAAAATTAGGAAAATATATAAGAAAAAATATATATCACAAGATTTTTAATTATAGATATTTGTTCACATTTTATTGTTGAAAATTTTAATTTGTTATAAGCTTTGTTATAATACAATAAGCCAAAACCATTGTAAAAAATCATAGTGCATGCTCGATACTTTTTTATTAATTAATTTAATTAAAAGAATAAAAATGGCACAATTACTTTTGAGATAAATTTATACATTTAATCTATGACTATTACTGTTACATATATTCTAAAATATTATGCATAGGTTAAATCCCTACCATCAACATAATAATTATTGATAATTATATTAAAATTATGTATACCTATTCCAAAATAGACACAAAACAATGAAATTACATATTATTATTTACAGTATTCTGTTTTTTTTTCCTTCTAAACAACATGTAACCAAATTATATATATATATATATATATATACACACAATTGAGTTTAGTTTGGGTGGTTTCCCCAATTAATTCTTATCCTCCCCATCTAGGTTGAAGTATGGTAAGTAGATATGTTGATGTTTTGGAATAGAGCTAGTCTATAGTGAGGGCTGGCTTAGTACTAGCAATTTTCCTTTAGGTCAGAGAGAGGTGGAGGTGGACTACCTAATGTCCAAATTTATTTTAACTTATTTTATGTTAATTGAATAGACTCAATTTTTTTTAATAAATGTAGATATATGGTTAGATTCGTCTATACCTAATCAAATGTTGTAAGTTAAGAAAATGTGTTTGAATAATGAAAAAAATAAGAGAATATGTTATTCCTTATTAAAAAAAAATCAGAACCTTACAAAAAATGCATTCCTGTTTAAAAAAATAAACAAAAATTCCTATAGATATTTTAATGAGATATATTTTACAATCTCCCTATAGAGAAAACTTTTAGTTTAAATAGGACAAGTTGTAAGCGTCCCATTATCCACACATTGTTTATTTCGTGAAACGAACAACCAAACATAGTGTATCATATATTCGCATCTTACAACATTGTGATTGTTCACTTTATTTCACACACGAAGCTTCAACGAGCTAGGGCCCTCGTCCTATTCTTACTGTAGCTTCACAAAGGCACACCATAAGCAAATATTTTCTTTTCATTTTCCTAGTTGAAAGTCATTAATATTAGTTCAATTTTTGGCACTAGGATCTGGGACAGGGATCTAATTATCTTTAGAAGAGCAAGTAATCTCTGCTACCTTTGCACCCACGGGTGATCCTAGGCAAGCATATGAACACTCTCTACTGATAATTCACCATCTCCCTATAGTTGATTAATTAAATTAACTAAGAAGCATTGTAAGCGACCCACATCCGCACATGTTTTACTTTTGAGCAAGGAACAACCAAACCTAGTTTAAATACGGGATATTGAAAAGGATCACCGCATATCCACATGTTTAAACTATGTGCTTGTTCACCTCTTTCTCACACACATTCACACCTTAACTGAATCAAAGCCACATAAAACTCACTTAACTAAACACATTAAACTTTCCCCACAGAGGCCACAAGAGAAGTTATAGCTTAAGTTAGAACCAAGGGGGTAGGCATCCAATAAGCTTCCTTGGTCAGTTTACATCTTGAAACATAGAAGTTGACTATTTAGGGAACTTTTAAATCCGTCTATCCACCCACGGAAAAGAAAACCCGAGCGCAGTAGAGACCCGATTCAGAGGGGGTTAGGCTTAGGCCCAGTGCGTGTGGTATTATTCGGGGCTACCTGACCCATCTAATACTCGGTACTGGTAGCTGAATTAACAAGAAGCCCAAGACTCGAATGCTCACGTGGGATGATGGTACCTAGTGACCAAAATTAGGGCATCCTTCCCTATAGGTGACGGTGCAAGCAAGCACTAGATCCTCTACCCTTACCTTGGTTGATTTTCTTCGGTTGATTGGAGGCGTCGCCAGCTCTTTCGGGACGTTGCCCCAGCATTCGCAAGATATCTTCTCAAGGCCCAGTTACATTTGAGTGTGTGAGGACGATTTAGGTCTTCTAGGATTTGAGTATCATACGAAAAAACAACAAAAAACCATATTTTTTTATTGATTGGTCACATAGGATTAATCTAAAGGGAAAATTTATCTTTTATTTTCGCTTTGTTTTATGTATGTGATCAGATTTTTTGTTTGATTGTAATCTCTATCCTCTCAAAATTTTCCAAAAACATACCTAGATGATGCCAGAACGGATCCAACAGGACCTTGTCGATCTAGATGCCTTTTGGACCTCCCCCCATTACCAGGAGGGGATCTAGGTCTTTCGCCATTTAGGCATCAAAGATAGAGCACTGCCACCCTTATTGGTTCATCCTTTATTAGGGCATCATTAGTTGGAAACCCTCGTCGGTCACCCAACACGACACCAGTGAACACCCCACAGGGTCACCGCATACCACTCCTCCCACAATACTTAGGGGACAGAAGAGTGCTATCCATTCAGGAAGTCAGGTGAACTCACAGCAGGGCACGTCACAGAAAAACCCTATACCTAACCAGAACGTTGTGTTTTGACAAGGGGCAATGGCTAAAAACTCTCAGTCACCTTTCTTAGCTTCGTTAAATTTACCAGATTTAACTAAGTTGACAAACGATCCCATTTCTCACAACACTACATGGATTCCCATGCCCACGAAGCTCCCTTTGGACATTCCATAGTTCGAAGGGAAGCAAGTGGAAGACCTCGAAAAGAATATTATGACTTTCCACCTATGGTATTCGTCGAACAACATCATTGATGATATTATTCGACTAAGACTATTTCAATGCACCCTAACCGGAATAGCCGCAAAATGGTATGTGGAGCAGCCATATGCTACGTATGGAACCTTTAGCACCCTCGCTACTGCATTCCTGACCTATTTTTAGTTACCCATCCACCAATATTTTGGAATGGAATTACTGACCCACTTTAGGCAAACACCCGCCGTCCATATCTCAGACCATCTCCACGAATGGCGGAGGTGTTGTAGTTTGTGCAAAGCCAAACTCAACGATCGAGTTCTGTTATATATGTTCTTGAAAACTCTCACCGCAGATATTTCGGAGGATGTGGCGCAACAAAAGACCATATCCGAAGAGGGCGCTATCAGTAAGGCCCAACAACTCGAGCTGATCTATACACAGTCAGGATATATTTACAATATCCTGCTTAATGCCTTGCGCCTGCAAACTTACAAAGAATTTCTAGGTGCGTCGAACTCCGCAGACAGTTTGATTGGGTTATTGACCCAAAATCACCTAAGCAACAGCGTTCCATACCCCGGTTACGCATATGATTCTACCCAGGACATATCGGAACCTGGCTATCAAAGTCATTATGCACCTTCAAAAAATGTGACTAATAGGGCATCATCGTATCTCCATCAGCATGGAGGTGCGTATCCTCCGGCTCAGGGGACCCAATATGCAGCTAGACATGCTGATGTAAGAGCTCCCCCCCAACATCCATTTATAAACCAGGGACAAGGACCACAATATGCCTAGTCCCCAACACAAAACCCACCTATGCAGAATAATGCACAGGTGAACTTTGTGAAACCTTCCCAAGCTCAACCGTGCCAACCATACAAACAGGAGAATCCAAATTATCCTCCCAATGCAACTATGAAAAAAGGAAAAAACAAGCGTAAAGGAAATCCTGGACAGGGGGGCAACAATCAAGAATGCCCTTCGCAATCTCAGGCCAGAGGAAACTCCAACCGAAATAAAAAACAGGAATGAAGTAACCCCCAAAGGCAGAACAAGAGGGAAAATCTTTGGACAAACCACTCGTGTTTAATCTGTGGTAAGTACGACCATTACACTCATCACTGTCTCGACCTCCCTGAGCTAAAGAATATTCAAGCTAACCGGGGACAAGGGGGATCCTCTCAATAGACATCAGTTATGGAGGAGCCTTTCCCCCACCAAGGGACAATTACCACTCAATAACAAACTCTCGACGATTCTGGAAAGAACAACCATGAAATCTACATGACTGGCGAAGATTTTTTTTTTTTCAGACACGGAACCGAAATTATGATACCCCATTAGACACCAACTCGTCAGGGGCTAGTACAAGTGCACCAACAACACCTTTGACCATATCAAATATGCATATTGAACCTTTTCCAAAAATGGCCGAGGGACCAACTAGGCGGGTAGGAAACCATTCCAAAGCGGCCCATAACTATAGCATCGTGGATGATCTAGCTCAATCTCCCGTTGCCATGTCAGCTTTGGAGGTATTAGAATCATGCCCAAAGTAAAGGAAAGCCTTACTTTCTGCGTTAGGCACCATCAACCTCGTTGATTCGCACCTAATAGATTTTGATTTATACAAATCCACCCCTTGGCTTCCTTCAATGGTCGCCTTTCAGATAACAGTGTCAGTTCAAAACATCACCATCCACCGATGTATAATTGACGAGGGTGCATCCACATGCATCATGTCAAAGAACATCTAGCAGAAGTTAGGGTCTCTCGAACTAAAGCCATTAGACATCACACTTAGAGCATATGATGGACGCCCTTCAGCCCTCGTCAGTCTCTACCAAAATGTCCCAGTCTGCTTAGTTCGCAAGATGGTCCTTATAGACATTGAAGTCTTGGATTGTCACTATTTCCCCAGATTCCGTGCAATGCTAGCTTGTATGTGATCGACCATAGTTCGCCTCTCCCAAGAATATGGCTCAGACAACGAATCCATGAACAACTCGACAACTCAGGAAGATGTGTCGAGTAGATCCATCCTCTTTTTGTCAGCTGAAAAATGACCAATCGGGGAACCCTTAGTCACCCCCAGCCATTCTCCATGGACAAGACCAACATGTGCGTTGTGTAAAACGCCTAATCATATGGTTTCCACTTTCCCTGACTTAGAAGTGCTACGACACTGGTACCCAGTCACACGATCTAGCGAGCAGGACAGAAACCCAATTTCTAGGATGTTTTGCCT
>JAXQQM020061769.1:0-52539 GCA_034641835.2 Pinus albicaulis
GTCTGATGTTTTTGGGATGGAGGTACCTTCTTCTTCCTTGGGAGATGTACCTTCTACTTCCTTAGGAGATGAGCCACAAGTATGGACAAATTTTCACAAGTTTAAAATTTATGTTTAAAAGTTATATATATATATATATATATATTCCACCTCAAAAAGTTCCATTAAAAATTGAGATATATATATATATATATAGAGAGAGAGAGAGAGAGATCTATATTTTGAGTTATTTAAAAAATTTTGAATTTAGGTTCCTATAGAATATTTCTTTAATCCGCGGACTCTAGCGACGGAGATAGGAACATCCACAACATTTGAACAAGTTGTCTTTAGTTCCTTTTTTTAATATTATTGAAAATAAGTTTATATATGTACACGTGCATTTTCATTTGAAAGTTTTTAATATATATATATATATATATATATATAACTGTACATGTATATTGTACAGTTTACCGCTGCAGATGTTCCTATGGGAGAACTTGTTCATCAAATGGAGAGGGAACCTTATGAGGTATTGCATGATTTTTTTGTTATATTTTTTTTTTTTACATGAAGTTCTAGATATATATATTCTCATTCATTTTTAAAACATCAAATTTTAATGTTCAAGTACATGTGCATTGTGTATGTAGGTTTCCCATGACGCTTCACATGATAGGGCGCAGATTGAGACCCTGATAGGAAAGATGCTAGATCCGTCTCTATTTTATGGACATGATTTGTAGATTTGATTTCAAGATTTAGATGGTCTTAAAATTTGTTAAACTTGATACAGTTTGATACTTGTGAGATCTACAATTTTTGGACATATTTTATTACATTGTTAATATAATTTGTTTTGTTTCAAAAAGTTAATTTTTGGATGGTTTTAGTACTTTTGGCATGTGAATGTGAAGTAATGTTGTTATCTATAAATTAATGTTGTCATTTGAACTACATTTGGCATATTATGTAATGACATGTGTTATAATTTGTTTTGTTTTTAAAATTTAAGTTTTGGATGCTTGGAGTACATTTGGTATGTGAAGTAATGTTGTGATCTATAATTTTTTGTTAAATTAAAAGTTAAAATTTTTGGATGGTTTCAATCTACATTTGGCATGTGATATAATGTTAAATGTTTTTATTGGATAGTTGAATTATAATTGGCATGGCATGTGAAGTAATGTTATGTATGATATAATCAAAAAGTTTTTAAAACTCAAGTTTTGGATGGTTTCAATCTACATTTCGCATGTGATATTTAATGTTTTAAATGTTTAATGTTTTAATGTTGCATGATATATAATCAAAAAGTTTTTAAAACTTAAGTTTTGGATGGTTTCAATCTACATTTGGCACATGTGGTATAATGTTAAATGTTTCTATTGGATAGTTGAACTATAATTGGCATGGCATGTGAAGTAATGTTATGTATGATATAATCAAAAAAATTTTAAAACTCAAGTTTTGGATGGTTTCAATCTACATTTCACATGTGATATTTAATGTTTTAAATGTTTAATGTTTTAATGTTGCACGATATATAATCAAAAGGTTTTTAAAACTTAAGTTTTGGATGGTTTCAATCTACATTTGGCACATGTGGTATATAATGTTAAATGTTTCTATTGGATCTAGTTGAACTATAATTGGCATGGCATGTGAAGTAACGTTGCACAATATATATAATCAAAAAGTTTTTAAAACTCAAGTTTTGAATGGTTTCAATCTATATTTCGCATGTGATATTTAATGTTTTAAATGTTTAATGTTTTAATGTTGCACGATATATTATCAAAAAGTTTTTAAAATTTTAAAGTTTTGGATGGTTTCAATATACATTTGGCACATGTGGTATATAATGTTAAATGTTTCTATTGGATAGTTGTTCACTATAATTGGTATGGCATGTCAAGTAATGTTGCACAAATCCCTTTTGGATGGTTGAAGTACATTTGGAATCTTAAGATTTCTTTTGATCTCTACATGTAGTCTTGTTTGAATGAAAAAATTTCCAATAGGAAGAACATAGCTTTTCAATGCAACTAACCATGTATCAATTGAGCTCTAATTGAAAAAAGAGTTTAAAGAAGTAGATATATGTACAAATTATCCCTTTAATTTTGATTGGAAATATAATTCTAGTACATATATATGTTTGTTGAATTTGGGTCAATGTTGTTAATGCACTCAAATAGGTAGCCTTGTTGATTTATTTACATTGTGGAAACTTTTTACCAGAAAATCCAACTAGTTTTTCATCAATGCACATAGAAAAACTACTTGGAACAATTAATTGCATTCTAGAACATATCTATCCAATACAAGTAACATTTTTCATCAATGCACATTGAACATATCCGACTATTGGACAAACAAATTTTGTACTAGATTTTCAATCAGGAATAGAGATGTGGGTCAAATCCCACCAAAAGTCGGAGAAGTGCTCCGAGTCTCTTGTCTGAAAGGAATCTTCATACAAAACTATACTGCGGATGATTTATTTACATTGTGTCCATAATTTTTACCAGAAAATCCAACTAGTTTTTCATCAATGCACATAGTAAAACTACTTGAACAATTAATTTCATTCTAGAACACACACACACACACACACACACACATATATATATCCAATACATGTAACATTTTTCATCAATGCACATGTATAGAAAAGCTACTTTCAGTTGATACTAGAGCACGTGCATGTACCAAAACAATTTGTACATGTGCAAACACTTGCACAAATAACATAAGCAGCTCAATTTTTAGTTGAGTACTAGAAGTTCTAAAACATATTTAATCCAAAGAGAGTAAATTGTTGGACAATTCAATCAAATTTTTTTTAATGGAATTCCATCTTCAATAATCTGTTCATGATTGGATTTTGACATTTTCCATTTCTTAATTTTCCATTTTTTCTTTGATTGAACCTCTATCAACTTTATGCGTGCTGCACACACCAAGTGACTATATTGACAACTTATAGAATTAGGTTCATAGTCTTCAAAGTAAACAAAGTCTCCACTTTGATTAGCCTGTCTAAAAAAATAACCTTTCAGTATAATAGATCCTTTGTCATATTGAAATCCGTGATCATTACAGTTTTGTAATAATTTCATTTTTCGTTCAGTGCAATGCATCAAATAATACTTCACATTTTCATCGTTTTCAATAGGTGCAATTACAGCAAAAACATCTCCTGCACAATAAAACAAACTTAAGAAAATTATACATATTTAAATTTATTTCTAGATCTTTAAATCATTAGAAATCAATTCAAATGTTACCTTCTCTAACAAGATCAGAAACTTGATCACCATCGGATGATATTGTAGTTTCCTCTTATTGCATTTCTTCAAACATTGCAATAGACATTTTACCCTTTGTATTTATCTCTGTATGTTTCCAATCATTTACATACATTTTGTTTTCACAAACGTCATTGGATTTTGTGTTGTCTATGCAAACATCACAAAAACAAGAATATTTTCTTTTATCCAATGCAAACACATTTCTGGACGACTTTGTTTGAATTGAATGCAATTTTTGAGTCCCTTTTATTGTTTCAACGTCTTTTCCAATTGATGTATCTACGTCTTCGATCCCAATATGCCATAAAAACCTTTATACGGAAAATTAAAAGAAGAATTTGTAAATATGATATCAAAATACAATCAAAGATAATCATTGCACGATAAATGTACAATGTTTAAAATTAGATTTCCAATAAAAATTAAATTGAATGTACCTTCGCACTTCCCTTGATGGGTTAGTCTCATGGCTTAGAGTAGCGATGCACCATTGAACAACTTCTTTAGTGTTCACAAGTTGGCTTGCAAAGTGGTTCATTTGATATCTTTGAAGTGCTCGTTTTATGCATGCTCCTGCACCGTCATGTTCTCCTTTTCCATGACCAGTCTCAAAGAAATTCCAACAATGTTTAATGCAGGTTTTCTTATGAAGACAACACAACCAAAAGAATGATCGTGAAAATTTGAATTGACCTGCGCATCCGTCTGACCATATCCAATGTTCATTGAATGTTATTCCATGATTTTTCAAGGAATCATAAATTTTTCCAAAACAATGTTGTACAAAATATGTATCATGTGTACGATCGTCACTGATATAAAAGTGATATTCTTTAATGATATGTCGATTTTCACTCATGCTTTCTATATGATTTACGTTTTGTTCAACATGTCTATATAGAATATGGACGAGCATGGAGACTTGGTCAGAATGATAGTATTCACTCTGAATTTCTTTTTGTGGAACAAATGTGTATTTTTCTGCAAAATCAATCACTGAAAAAATGGTCCCTGGTGGAAAAACTTCATGATATTTTTTGAATTGCAAGTCTTGCCATCGAGCTCTATGGGAATGCTTGGTGTATTTGTAAATATCTGCCTCAAGCTTTCTCAAAAATTCTATCTGAAAAATTTCATCTTCTAGTAATTCAATTCTTTTAACACTATTTGCACCTTGAATCGATGTATCGATATATTCATATCTCTTCCATTTCACTTTCATGTTGGAAAATGATTGATCATTTAAATCAATACGATATTTGTTTTGAAATTTAGTCAAATTTCCACAATCATCGCATTTTTTACCACCGACACATTTCTTTTTTTAAAATAGTTCATCGCTTTCTCTTTCACATAGAATTTGAGATATAAAATCACAGATAGTGGAAGGAGGTGAATCCTTTCATAATGTTCTTCCAAAATCAAAGAATGTTTCATAATATAACTCAAATTCCAGATGATAACGGCAACAACAAGTGTCGCGTACGGTGATAGGTTTTACATACCATGGTTTTTGTTGAACAAAAGCACTGAGTGAAACATGAATTTGATGATTCTCTTCTTTGAACTTGTCGAATAACTCTATCTGAGTGGTTTCCAAGAAATATTTTCATGTTCTTCGTACTGATTTCGTGTTATTCTTCTTCGCATCACATGCCTTGTAGTTGGCGAAACACGCGAATTATTCTTCCAATATTCATATATTATTTTTTTAACATTTTCTCCGAGTCTATCTTTGTATGGTTGCCTACAAATAGCTCTCCAACAAGCAAGTTCATAATTTACATCTATTTGTAGCCGAAATTTCCGATGTTTGTGCAAAGTTTTTCGTGAGGTTCCCAGTGCTCGTGCCATAGATGTTACCAAACGATTCTCTTTAGTACTTGATGAAACCATTGCCATCTGTATTCCTCTACGTACAATTGAAATTTTTTTCTCTCTAGATCTCTTAATTGACTTTATAGTACTAATTATATTTTGTATCACATCTTCCTTCATTTTTTTTTATCTTTGGTTGATTTTCGAATATCCAGTAGTGTCGTAGCTTCTTTTAATTTCCTTAATGATAGGAGACCTTTCAACATTTGAGCCTGAACTATCACCCACTCATTTAAGAAATACTTTTCAAAAATGCAGTTAACACGATATCGTATAGCATGGTCAGGTTTTTTATCTCCATATGTGTGAGTGTCAACATTTTCTAACATCTCATTATCGATAGTGATTTCATCTGTACATATTCGAAAAAAATAGTACATATTCAATAAATAACTAAATTAATAAATATATCTATAATTTCAATGATATGTGCATGTGTTTAATATATATATATATATATATATATATATACCTTGTGATTCAATTTCTTTATTTGGATTTCTTTCAATATTTCACCATCTTCAATCATTGGTTCAATGTCCCTTTCACTTTCTCTTTCAAAATTTTGTATCTCATCATCAATGTATTGAGGAATATCTCTTTCTGTTTACATTAAAAAAAATATTTTTCAAATTAGTTTATCAAATAAAAATTAAGCTTCACATTTTACATTAGGAAAATTTTAAATATATCAATAGATCATAATATTTACATTTACATACTTGCTTCAATTTCTGCTTGAGGTTGATTTTCCTCTTCAATATTTGAGAGGGCTTCTAACTTTCTTTTGCGAGATTGTCTCGTCTCTTCTCTACGTTCCTCAGGGTCTCTTTTTCGATCATATTTTCTCGCACAAGTCCTTCGATTTCCCATGATAATAGAGTATGAAGTTCAAAAAATTTCCTTCAAAAAATTAGACAATAACTCAATTAGAAAAAGCATCACAAAAGATTTAATTTAAAATTTAAAAAAAAAAAAAAGAAGAAGAAGAAGAAGTCATTTTAAATTTTTTGTAAAAAATACATACTGCAATCCAAAATACTTACTATAAAAAATTCGAGAAAAAATGTCTTATAAAAATGAAACGAAGCTCAAAATATTTACTTCAACTCAAAACACATACTCTAAAAAAATGTCACTTCAAAAAATGCCTCCAACTTAAAAAAAAAACGTCACTTTAAAAAATACTTCAAAAAATACTTCCAGAAAATGTCTTTTCGAAATTAAGCCCAACTCCATACTTTCAAAAAAAATGAAGCACAAAAAACATCCAAAAAAATGTATTACATACCTCCAAGAAATGTCCTTTGAATGTACGTCCAAGAAAATTCCTTAAACCCAAAACAATTCTTTGCAAAATCAGGCCGCCTCCAAGAAATGTCCTCCAAGAAAAGTCTTTAAACCCCAAACAATTCTTAGCAAAATCAGACCGTCTCCAGGAATTCGAAATTAAGCACAAATCCATACTTAAAAAAAAAATGAACAAAAAACATCCAAAAAAATGTACCACATACCTCCAAGAAATTTCCTCCAAGAAAATTCTTTAAACCCAAAACAATTCTTTGCAAAGTCAAACCGTCTCCAAGAAATTTCCTCCAAGAAAAGTCCTTAAACACAAAACAATTCTTTGCAAAATCAGTCCGCTTCTAAGAAATGCCCTTAAACCCAAATCTCCAAGAAAAGTCTTTAAACCCAAACCAAGACCTTTGTAAAATCAGATGAAATGTGCGAAATGTGCGAAAACTATGAATGATTTTGTGGCAATTTATAATTGCCGCGAAATGTGTTTTAGGAGGGGCTTCGCGAAATTTTCCAACCGATGGAAAATTAGATAAAAGTTCGGCCGAACATTGATTAAACGTTCGACCGAACTTTGATTTAGAGTTCGGCCAAACTATTAGGTCGTTAGACTTAACGGGCCGTCGGCGCAAAAAAAATTTCGGCCGAACTTTTAATCAGAGTTCGGCCAAACTAATGCGTCACCAGTTACACAGAACCAAGCTCTGAATACGTTTCTGCAACTTTGGAATGATTAAACTCCATGAAATATTCTGAATTAACTGTCGGAACCAAGACAAGCATCTTAAAAATTGAATCTACTTTCAGGAAATATAACTTTTATGGAATTTCATAAACTTTTACTAATTTTAATTAATTTTCTAATAAAATGGGTGCAAACAATTTCTGAGGGTCATTGTGATTTAGTGAAATCAAAATTCTGTATTTCCCAAAATGCATTGTAAAAAAAATTGAAAAAATTATGGGGCATTACATTGGTCCGTCGTCTCTAATGGGTAGCTTTTAGATCTTTAGTTTATAACTTATATGTTAAGAAATTTGTTGCAGCGCGAAACATATCCAAAATATGTAGTTTTTCATATTGGACCAGTTCAAAAAATTCTAGTAATTATGATATGCATCAATTGGCTTTGTAAATATGACGAAACCAAAGTAGACTCTGTCTAGATTGTTGTAACACATTTTGTTTTCTCAAAAACACAAATTTTCAAAGAATACAACATTGCGTCTTAACATGACTTGTTATGAATCCTTTGATTGTTAAGAAAAACACATTCAAAGAAATTCTAAGTTGACATATCAAATGTGCATAAAAAAATTTCAAAAAATAAGTAATAGAAAGCTAACAAAATTTCTGCCAACTTTTATTTTTATCGCAAAATGAAATTATAAACAGAAAAATTGTTATAGTTTGCAGAGAGTTGAAGAACCGAAAAAAATGAAAGTTTTTTGTCAAAAAAGGGAAAAAAGTGTAACACAACTTCACATTTTCACATGGTTTAATTTACTATCCCTAGAGGAAAATCAAACAAATAAGGATTTATTTAATTATTCATCTTGGGGTTTCCTGTTTAGACTTGAAATAAATTAATAAACTATGGGTTATTAAATTATTTTTAATAGTGAGAGCAATTTTACTATGGTAAAATTGGTCCTACATGGTGTACTTTACTCCATCTAATAGTAACAGGTTAGATGACCAAAAATTGGTGTAACACCTTCCGAGCATCCACTTCAGGGACGAAGAGTAGTGTTGGTTCCCACATAATTTACTCAGTTGGCACAGTGGTACAGTGCACCATTTGCACCGGCTATAACCACGATCCAGAGGTATTTCCATTAATGGAAACATTCAGGCACCTCTCCACTAGGCACAACTTCCAACCCCCCAAAAGTGCTCAGACTAATGAGGAATCTAGCCTTGCTCTCACGCAAGCTCCCATGATGGAAATTCCTCTCCCACCAAACACCGATGACACGATACAACATATACGGTTCATATCATCATGTATTGGAACCATGAATCAGGCTATATGCTCATCATTCATAGGTGTCGAGTCAGCTACAACTACGAGACTAGTTGTACCAATGACGGTGCAAACCCAATCCATATGCACCCTAACGACTGCGTCTAGTACTACCACATCGACGATGGAATCATTTTCATGTCTATCGACCAACGCCGTTAGGACTAAGCCTATTCCTCACGGCCTCGCGCAGACTCAATCCCCCTTAGGATCCTTATGTCATTCAGATGAGGACATCCTTGTGGCCATGACAGAGCCATATTATCCATGGGATGCAATGCATCACCGCTCATTTTTTCTGCCTAGAAAAACGTTCAACCATGAAAAGACATGAAAACAATAGATCTATGTGATTGAATGAAAAGGTTTCGTTCCATTAGGGAAAGTTGATTGGTTCAAGGACCTCGTTCTGGCGGCCGATGCGTTTGAGGAAGGGAAAATGTCAGACATTTCACCTACCATCAAGGTGAATATGTGTCAAAATCCTAAAAAAGTCGAAGAAATCTCACTGGGGGGTGTTTTCCAGAAGAGATAACATCTAACACCCACCTGCTACAAGAGTATCGAGATATCTTCATGTGGGACTACTTGGAGATGCCTGGGCTTAGTCCCACTATTGTAGAGCATCATATTGACACCTGGCTTGATG
The DNA here is from genome assembly GCA_034641835.2 of Pinus albicaulis. NCBI lineage: Eukaryota > Viridiplantae > Streptophyta > Pinopsida > Pinales > Pinaceae > Pinus > Pinus albicaulis. The sequence continues at coordinate 9,153 of JAXQQM020061769.1, forward strand.
ACCAGCAATACACCAGAAAAAACATTAACTGCACCCATCCAAGGCAGAATAAATAAAAGGAGAAATCGAAAATCTTCACAAAGCCGAGTTTATCTACCCCATCGCTTACACGTCTTGGGTTTCCAACCCTGTTCCCGTCATGAAAAAACAGGGCACCATACACATTTGCACCGATTTTCGCGATTTGAGCAAATCTTGTCCTAAGGAAAATTACCCTACTCGATTCATCGACCAAGCCATCGATGCTTGTGCAGGTCACGAGGCCCTCTCCTTCATTAATGGCTTCTCTGGGTATAATCAAATTCAAATCCGTCACACCGACTAGTACAAACCACGTTCACTACCCCCTGGGGCATATTCACATACAGGGCAATGCCATTCAGCCTAAAGAACGCTGGAGCCACCTTCCAGAGGGCCATGAATGATATCTCTCATGACTTGGCACACCTTATCATTGCCTACATGGACGCCCTCAACATCCAATCCAAGAAGTGATCATACCACCTCGAGGATTTGCGACGGTATACCAATGATGCCAGAAATACAACCTATGCATGAACCCCCTCAAGTGCATCTTCTACGTCACATCAAGAATAATTTTAGGTTTTATCATGTCCTAGGAAGGAATTAGAGTGGACCCCCTACAAGTCAAAGCTATCAAAGAGGTACCTCCACCTCGAACCCTCAGGAAAATATAAAGCCTACAAGGAAAGGCCAACTTTCTGAGATGTTTCGTCCTAGATTATGCCACTTGCGCTTAAGGATTCCTACATCTCCTTCGTCAGGGCATCCCGTTCAAATGGGATGGACAAGCCCAACAAGAATTCAACTTGCTGAAAGGCACATTGTCTTCAACACCACTGATAAGTCCCCTAGACTATAGAAAAGACTACATCCTGTATCTATCAGCATCCGAGAGTGATTTGGTCAGAGTATTGATTCAGGAGGGCCTGGATGGGAAGGATAACGTAATCTATTACGTTAGAGAAACCTTATCAGGCCCTGCATTAAGCTACAAGACCAAAGAAAATAGTGCCCTAGCGCTAATTCATGCATTCCAAAAACTTCGCCATTACATCATCTTAAATACAACAACAGTCATTGCAAATATTAATCCCATCAAATATCTGCTCACACTTTGTTTAGTGAACCACAAATACGCCCACTAGATAGTCATTCTGCAAGAATACGACTTACAGTTTTGCTCCCCTAAGAGAAAAAAGGCGTTAATATTAGTAGAGTTCATTACGGACCTCCCAAGTCATACCAAAGGATCACCAATCAACGATTCGCTACCAGACAAACATCTATTCCTCGTAGCAACCGAAGAAACTTGGTACAGATATATCCTCCTCTTTTTACGAACCCAAAATTTTAGACCCCGTCTTACTTGTGATGACCATTGACGCATTCACCATGAGGCCCCTCGATACCTCCTTACGGGAGATGTCTTATACCGACGGGGCATCGGCGCCATATTACGTTGATGCCTCACCCACGACCAAGAGGAGCAAGCCGTTAATGACTGCCACAATGGAGCTTGCAGCTTCCACCTCTCTGGAATGACCACTGCCCAAAAAGTCCTACAGGCAGGATATTTTTGGCCCACTTTATTTTGCGATTGCATTTCGGCAGTCAAGAGGTGCGAGCGATGTTAGCGATTCGCTGACAAGGAAAGAGCCCTTACCACTCCCCTACACCCTGTCATTATTGTTGGTCCCTTTTGTAAATGGGGGATCAACTTCATGACTTGCAACCCAGCATCGTCGGACAATCACAAATACATTATTGTAGCTGTCGATTATTTCACCAAGTGGGAAGAGCCTATGCCGACATACGATAACATCGCAGAAACCGCTACATGATTTCTCTTTAACCATGTCATTTCCTGGTTCAGCGTACCCAAGGAGTTAGTTTACGACCATGGGAAACACTTCGAAAATGAAAATTTTTAGGAGCTATCTCACCATCTTGGATTCGCACATGAATTCTTATCACCATACTACCCCAAATCCTATGGACAGGTAGAGGTTGTGAATAAAGTACTCAAAACAATGTTACAGTGTATGGTGAATAACCACAAAAAAAATTGGCACCACATACTTTTCTCCTCCCTATGGGCATACCACACAGTAGTGAAAACATAAAAAGGGTTCACACCCTTCCACCTGGTGTACGGGGTCAAAGCTGTGATTCCCATAGAATGTGAAATCCCGAATTTACACACCGCCATCTAACTCCTCGATGACACCCAAAATCTAGAGAAATGCTTAGTACAACTAGAGTTCATTGACAAAAGTTGATGACAGACGTTCTAGCACAACGACACCCATAAGAAGCAGGTGAAAGCATCGTTCGATCACAACATCAACCCTCATTCATTTGCCTAGGGAGAGTTAGTCCTCTGCTACGATGTTGCAAAAGAAGCCCTAGGGCTAGGAAAGTTCGAAACCTTGTGGAAAGGACCCTATATCATAAAAAATGTCTCCTAAAGGGGACATACATCTTAACAGAGCCAAACGGAACATGCCTAAGCAACCCCATCAATGGTCTTTACCTCAAGAAATTATACCCATAAGGGCTAAAAGGGCTCAGCCCTAGAGTCAATGTACATGCACCAAAAATTTAATTTTTGATCAAAGATTTGTCACAAAAAATGCTCTAGTGTCACAAATGGATTTTCAACCCAACCATTAGTTTCGATTCACTGATGGAGCATCACGATGGTCTCAAAGTTTAGCAGCAGCCGCCTAGGTCATCTACCACCCTGATCGATCACCATTCTTCACCAACAGAGTATGCATCGGTTTAGCAAAAAATAATCAGGGAGAATATGACGCCAATTGGGCTCATGTGTGACGCCTTCAATCAAGGCATTTTCCACTTGCATATCTAGCTAGATTCCAAGTTAGTGGTGTTGTAGTTAAACCAAGAATTTGAGGTACGGGATTCACACCTGTTTAGAAAATATTTGCGAGCAAAAAGATTAAGATTTCAATTTGATCACATTACATTCACACATGTACCAACAAATCAAAACAAGACAACAGATCGCATAGCTAACCATATCCTAAACTGGAATGCATCTCGGATAAACCATCGTACATAAAAAATAGATATCCATCAACACAACAAATTATCCATAAACACATATCAGTAGGGGACACACCATATAGAGCCACAAAAAACATCTCTCTCATATATATATATATATATATATACATATATATATCATGCATGTCTGAGTACAAAGGAGGAGTCATGTATCTGACTCATAAGTTAGCCAAAAAATACATATGTGCAAGTCAACAAAAATAAGGGAAGCATCCTCATAATGGGTGATTTCACTGTGTACAAGAAGCCTCTAGTGTTGTGCCCCTCTAAGTTGGGCACCTGGACCCATGGCTGATCCTGGTACTAGCATTAGGGCCCCTGTCAAGACTGAGGCTGCCACCCGGCGCAAAGTCGGCCGATAGCCCCTCTCTTCGGCCATCAGTGTCTCTAACCATATATCATCGAGATCATCCACAAACCCACGGGTAGGCATACCCTAGGTAAGGCAGTCCACATGACCCCATGCATTCTCCAAATCTGCAGTCCAGACCTCTAGAGAATTCATCTGCTCTGTCATCGCTGCCATACGAGCCTCCACCGCCTCAGCGCAAGCAATCGTTGTAGTGCACTCGACAGAAGCCAAGCTGATAACCTCCCCAGATGGGCAAGCCTCTCCACTTGGTACTCCACCTTGAGGCTGCATTGGATCCCCTCCTTGTTCCCCAGCTGGGAGTGGAACACCTCGAGGCCTCCGGATTGGATGGTGCCCCACCAACCAAGCCATAGGATGCCCAACCTTGCCAACATCTGTACGAGTAACACAACTATGTTAGTGTCATCATAATACACATATAAACCATAAATACTCACCAAATGTAGAATAAAACACAAAAATCATACTTGATGACCCCCATACATATCCAAGAGGAAGACTCATGTCCGAGTCTCCTCGAAAGTCCATCCTAGCATACGGTTAAGGTAGGAACATCTAAGGATTGGCCTAAAACCAAGCTTCTGTAGTGGCATTCCAATAATGCCCCACTCGTCCTCCCCCACCGTGAGGCATCATGGGGGCCCACCTCCTCATACGAGGGTCATAGGGACCCCCAACAGGAACTTCCACCATAGGCCTCAGTAGTAGCACTCTCTCATACGGGATGTTACATAGGATGCTAGCATATGTGAATAACTTAGATCCATCATGGACCTTCGAGAGTTGAGCCAACATCCCGTTGTAGTAGTGACGGAAAAAATCAAAGAAGTGTCCGACCCTCAGCCAGCGCAAAACATCGATCTACGGGCCTGATGCCAAATTAGGTGAGGATGGCCCCATCAATTTCACAATTACTGCTAGAGCACATCACTCGGCCAGGGCAGTTACCGAGGCTATCTGAATACACCCCTTCGTGGGAGGTGCCCCACCACAATGGTTAGCCAAGAATCACTGAAGATCCACCTTCCCAAGGGGAAGTGGATAAGGGGGAACCTTGCCCTAAGGCAGTATCCCGTCCACAAAATATATATTAGTCTCAGGACGGATAGCCATCTCGCAGCCCCGCAACTCCATAACCTTGTGCCGCCTATTCCAACACCAGATCAGGCAGCGTAATAGGCAATCTTGTGAACAAAAAAGGTCATTCTCCAAGAACTTGAGAAGACCTCATCTCGCCAACTACTGGTGTGCATTGAAATCATATTACAAAATGATCCAGAGGTTAGGCCATTCCCTCTCCCTCCACAACATCATGTCATCAAAACAGGCACACATCAGCAACATAAAAACATCCAAAAATTGAAAAATTTTCACAAAATTTTCCATTTTTTTAAAAATTTGGTCACCGTGCATGTTTCTAAAATAGGTGCACCTTCTGCATGCCTATACCTTGTACAAGAATGGAAAATTCACGCTGAAAGCCCTCACAGGCATGAAAATTTCGCGCAAAACCCTTAGTTCTGCGAGAAAATTTTGCGCCTGTTCCTTGATCACCCGCGCGGTCAAGGCCATAAAAAGATAGGGATCTGTACATACCTGGTTTTTACAAAAATCTACCCAGTCACACTGAAAAAATTAAATGCAGGACTTCATGGGGCCTACCTGGCTCAAGAATCATGAATCCCAGGTACTCAGGCTGACCGCAACCGCAAGAATAGCTCTGCAGAAGCCTCTGACCTCCAAAACTCTCAAACACTCAAATGTCGCAAATGAGCTGAAATGAGCCATATTGGCCTATATGTCGCCCTTTTTCAAATTTTTTGGAGGACCATAAAGAGAGATCATAGGGCCCAATTTTAGAACCAAAAGCAACACAGTGATAAACACCTCGAAACACCCAAAGGAGGCCCCACACATTCACACCTCTGAAAAAATAAATTTTCAGTACCGCCAGGTATGCCCTCTCTTATCTTTTGTTCATTCAACACATGTTTTCAATAATATTCGAATGAGAAGATGCTTTCAGTTGGGGTATTTAGTTACAGGTATTGTACAAACCATCCATCATCCCATGTACTGAAGGTTCTAGAGCAGGTATCATTCTACCCTCAGCATGATAGAGTCCCAAAAAAACTATGCATATCCTGACATAATTTCTCCAAAATAAATTAACCATAGGTTCCAAGCACCCGACCATGTTTATCATCTCCCCACTGTTATCACTCCGCCAGATTCCTAAGGCTGAAGAAGGAATCCCAAAATAGGTAACCACATACCAACCTTTTAACTTGGTAGCTAGCCCTACCAAGTTGGAGAGTGATTTCTCCAAAAAGCATAGCCTAGGAGGCTGAATGAATTAGGATTTTAGGCTAGGTGTGAGTTCAGGGGTTTTGATAATTGATTTTGGTCAGACTGTTGGATGAAAGTGTGGTCAAGGAAGCTAGGTCAGGTAAAATGAGATAGGGTTGCAGAGATTCAATGGGGCAAGGTAGGCATAAGGATTAGAATTTTAAAATGATTGTGATGAGATGGTTTTAAGACTAATGAGAAGATAGGAAGAGCATAGGAGATGTATTCTTACTAAATGGAGGAAAATGGACAAATCATGATAAATTTCCCTAATTAGAACATGAGAAAGCATGTGTTCTTATTATCAAATTGAAAGAGATCATAAAATAGATATGTAACGAACATGAAGACAAAAAAATTCTAACAAATGAAATTGAAGGAAAAAATGATAAACATCATACCACATGTATCCCAAAAAATAGCTGCAACACTTCTTTATTAACTGGCCAAACTGAGTACAATAGTTCCTTGATCAATACATTAGCATCCAAACTGATTTCAACTCTTTCTTAGTGTGAATAAAGGGAATAAATAGAGATCAAAACAACAATCACTCATCCTCAGGGGTCGAATCCATAAGGTGAGGAAGAGATCCACAAAATTATGAACTGAAAGCTAAAGTGTAGGATGGTCCAAGTGACTCATTCCTAATTACATTCAAATTGATAATTTGACTTAAGGATAACTTTTACCTAATGAATATAACCCTAGGTAACTTATCCACAACATAATTACATTTACCATGCTCAATGAAATAGGTAAAAATATCAATTTCTGAGATAAAGTAAAAAATTACAGTGAAAAACCAAAAATATTAGCAAATGGTCATATGTGCCCTCCCTGTTCAAGGTTGATTTTGACTAACTTGTATGTGTCCAAATCAGGCCCAAGATGTCTTGTTGAAAGTTCCTTCAAGTCTTCTTTCTGAATATGCCTCCAGTTTTGAAAATGAAGCTGAATTAACCCCTCAAAATTTCATTCTCCCAAGACTCCTCTGTGCGCAGCGCTAAGGCTAAAATAGGGGAAAAAATGTGATTTTTAGCTAGTTTTTTGCCCTTTTCACTGGTCAAATATACAAATAAAAGCTGGAAAAGTGGTTTTCTGGAATGAATTTGTCCTTAGGAATCCATTGGTGGTCTCCTTTTCCTTAAAAAGTGCCCCAAACATTTGCACAATTCCTAGGGTGTTGTGCATATGACCTAATTTATGATATGTGCTTGTTCAGAAAAACTCAGAAAAACACAGATTTTGATTTTTTTTTTCAAGATGCATCAAAATTGTTGGAGAGAGTGTTGGTGAGGTGGATAGGCTTGGAGTTAAGACTCTTCAAGTATGTCTAACTTTATTTTCTCCTCCAGCATGGTCAATGCCTCAATCTTTGCATCGACTCTTTTGAGCTTGGCCATTGCAATTTTCTCCTTTTTAGCATGATGCTTGACCTTCCTTCTCAGCAGGTCATTGTATTTGTTAGCTTTTTCCAAAAGCTTCTCCAAATGATGATTGGCTCTATCAAGCCATGGTTCCCTATTTTCATTTATCACCATTACAAGTTTCTCATTTAGGGTTAGCTGATCAACAAGCTTAACCTCTTTTTTTTTTCTAGAGCTAGGGCTATTTTCAGCCCTCTAGTTATAGGTCTCTTTCTTGGTGCTTGTTAATATTGTTCATCAAGCAACCCATAATTTTCAAGTGTCTCATCTAGCATAACTTTAGCCTTTTCTACCTCCCTTTGAGCAGCGATATACTTAACCTCATCAATGACCTGTTTAGTCTTCAACACATGTGTTCGCAGAAATAACATGCTCCAGACCTCTCTAGTAATTTTTTAAATGGATTAACCCAATCCATACCAGCCCTCTTAGCCTCACCTGACCTTTAGTCCTATTAAGTGATCCAATCACATTACATGTTGGACATATAAAGTGAAATGGCATAGTGTGATCCTATGGAGACAATGGTGATATAATGTAGACAGGGATGGAAGTGGATGGCTGGGATGATGAAAGAACATTTTGTGCATGCTGAGTAGATGGATCTCTAAATATATCATTGCTATGAGGGTATTCCATGCAATTTTTAGTTTATTTAGATGATAGAGAAAGATGATTTTAATGATGGAATGATGAAAAAGACTTCTCATTTTATGTTCATACTCCCTTTTCTGGACAATAAATTCCATCTTATCTATGCTCTAGAAAAGGTAGTAGGGTATGTTAAGTATCTTTACCCTAGTGAAATGCATTAAGATCCGGATGTGATAAGAATAAAGTCTTGAAAATCTACCTTGGCATGAAAAGCATTTCATGATTATCTTCATCATTGTTGCATATATGTCCTGGAGGTAAGAAAAAGGAAATAACCTCTTTTTGTCATTCTTGTATCTTGGTTTTAGGAAAGGCTCAAAGTATTGTTCCTCCAAATCACTCTTTTTGAACCACTTCTCCCCAACATTTGGGATCCTGGTGGAAGATGAAATGATAGTTGTTTATATAGTAATGGTGACACCAGCTAAAGTAACTTGGTTGTCATGGAGTCTAGATATGAAAATTCTGGTCAACATGGCATAGTGTTGGACCCTCTGATTTTTCTCACAGAACTCATAACGGCCAACATGTTTGAAGCATGCCATAACCATTGGAGAAGCTAAGAGTTCCCTAGTCTTGGTAGGTTCAAGTTTGAGTATTGTTCCCCCTTTATGTGGCATCCTCACCTTTGTTTCCTCTCCCGCACTGTATGATCTGTTTTCTTCCTCTTCTATCAAAGTGTTTTTATCAAAACCCTAGGGAAGTGTGATGATGTGGAATATGGTTTTAGGAATGAGGAATGGGAAAGGGAAAATGAAGTAGATGGTGCTAGGGATGTATGAAATACGGGAGGGGATAAGGAGTGGTAGTATGATGGGATTTAGGATGGGGATTTGGGGATAGGGAGCCTAGGTAAATGTAGCACCTAGGGCTTAGGGTTTTGGGATAAAGGGTTTTGGGGAAAGGGAATTATGTATTACAGGGTTTTGGGAATGGGTATTTTTCAATGTAGGAAGGGTATGAAGGCGTAGGGGAGTGAAAATTAGGAGTTGTGATTGTAAGAGGGAAATACTATGGTTTTAAATTATTTTAAACACCAAATATTAAACAAATTTCACAACACCAACAAATGAACTTGAAGGAGGAGAGAAATGATGGAAGACACCTTTACTCAATTGCTCAAGGTCGAAAAAACTTTTGCTGAAGTTTTGGAGGCAAATTGGCGAAATTTGAGGCAATTATGGCCTCTTTGGACATATGCGCAATGCCTTAAGGCTGTACTCCCTCTCTTAAGGCTGTTAAGGTTGTGCACCCTCATAGAAGGCTGTGCGCAGCGCCTGAAGGATTTTCACCCACTCTGAAGGATATGCGTCCTCTACTCCATTTTTTGCTAATTTCACCCAAAAAATCGAAATTTCGCTCTCTTATAGTGTTTGCTTGGTGTTTGTAGGATAAAAATGAGTTTGAAACGATGTCAAGAAGTCTTTAATAATTGAGTGAATTTGAATTTAGATTAAAAATCCACTTTTCTAATGTTTCATTTCACCTTTTGAAAACATTGACGATTACCCTTTTTCTTTGAGTTTTCTTCTTTGCAAGATGATGTTGCTGTAGTTTGGCACTTTTCACTTTGAATTTTCTTATCTTCAGTTTGGCATATGAAATTTGAGTTGGCAACTTGGGACAAAAATTATTACATATAATGAGCATAAAATTACATAAAAATTAAAAAAAATTACATCTCTTTTTTTTAAAAATAAAATTACACTTTGGTATGAAAATCATAATCTGAAACCATAATTACAACCTTTAAAAATCATATCTACATGCTGATAAATCTTCTTCAAAATATAAATAAGTATTATTCAATTACTCTCACACTTTTGCTGACCTTATTGAGATGAAATGGTGTGTTATGAACCTTGAAAAATGAAACCTAACTGACCTAATGGGACCTAGAATGACCTGAATCCATGGTTGACTTCGACTAACATAATGACACAGTGAAATGAGCTTTTAAGATTGTTTTATGCTCAACAATACATGAAAGTGGGTCAGAAAATGTGAAATTTTGAGGGAGATTGAGGTTTTATGACTAGGGTTACCATCAGTGAATTAATTTTTTGCATGACCTAGTGGAATGATAAAAAAAATTCTGAGTGGGACCGCTAAAATGAATTTGAAAAGAGTGATTTTGATCACTGATGGCAGAATGAAAATTTTGACACTAACAACCACCTTGCACATGATAAAGATACTTTTTGGTTGGTAGAACCTCCCCTCCATGGTGTCTGTCACTCAAAGTAGATCGTACATCAGAAAAATCACGACGCCATGGCCATACCACTTCAGTACGGGAAGCACTTCATGCCCATTCATCCACCATGCATCAAGTCAATTTTTACCATATCGAAACAAAACCCCTTTCTCGGACTACCATTTTTTGCAAGCAGATCGAATATGCACCACCGCGTCTCCAATTTGGCTTACCATCCCTCCATCAGCATAGCCCATCTGTGATATTTTCCATCCACTTCATCACCCCCACACAAGAGACCAACCAATGGGGCCCAAAACCTAAGAAAAAACACCCTCCTCAAGTCATCAATGAGTGAACATTTTCATGTTTTGGGGAACCCGTCTCTTTTTTTTGTACAATCCAATCCCTTTGTTTCATTCTTTTGGTAAGTGTACAAAGACCTCAAAAGACGAAAAATCTCGCACTCATCCATCCATTTTTCTCCCATGGCAGCAGTCCCTAGTCACCCTTGATTGGAGCATCACACACTTCAAGCAAAGCCACCACGACATTCATAGCCAACATATACCCACCCTGGATGTCCTACCAACTCCAGGGATCCCCACATTAGAAATAGTTATGACTGTCGCCAAGCTGCTTTTTTAGCTACGACCTTGGGCCACTGAGTTCCCATCATCACTTTTTAGTCACCCCTCGCCATTATGCTTATGTCAAACCTATCAAATTTGAGAACCTGGTCCCTTGAATTAGTAGCTCTAGCATTTGGTTGAGGCTTCCTTTTTGTCGACTTCAACTCACATTCTCCAAAACGGAAGGAGTACCTTGGATGGCCCCTCACCACAATAGGGTCATTCTCAGGTGGCACTATGAGATTCATCATTGCCCACATATGTCATCGATCCTCTTGACATTTTACTATGACACAAGCTTTCATGTCAAGATGGTATCATACTTTACAACCATTTCACTTTGCACAAATTCATCGAAGAAACATGCCATTATAAGCATCTATGTTAGGAATTCTTACACGGGAATGTCCCAGTCATACACCCATGCGTACAATGAGAATTTATATGCCATTCCAGGATTACACATGTGGGTACCACTTTCCACCTATTGTCAAAAAAAAAACACCCCTGAGGGCGTCAACAATCGCTGTCATCAACCAAATCAATAGATCACTACCATACTAGTGACACAAACAAAACCTTTATCTGTTAGGCAGATTTGTTTAGCTAGCCAAAGCATCACAAGCATGGGACATGCTCTCATCGTATAAAAATTGTATTTACTGTATCATACTATTTCTTGCAGGGCTCCCACAAAACATGGTCATTCTTCTACCCATTGTAAGGGGTTTCCAACCTTCAGCTGTATGCAGGTCTCTGTCTCTCTCCAAAAAGTACACTGAAAAGCAACTATAATGTATTTCGGCTATACAGTTCTTCCTAGACCTCACATTTTAGGGGGCAACTGTTATCACTGGAAAAATCAGACAAGCAAATATGACATTTTTTAATGTTAGGTAGAAGGATTTACAGGGCCGAGGCACATTAGAGGATCTGAATTTTTTTTAAAAATATCTAAGGTCAAGAGGAAAAATCAAAATTGCGCACCAGATACTCAGGAAAAATGCGTCTTTGTGCACATTTTTCTTCGATAAGCGTGCCTTTGTGTGGATTTTCCTCAAAAATCCGCGCGGTCCTTAGAGTGGTAGAAGTCACTTTCCGGGACCACTTGACAAACTTCAGGAAGTGATCCTACACTTGAGGCTGCCCAAGGACAGCTGCCTAAGCCACCTTGGGACCTCAAGGGAGCACACAAAGGAATCAAGTGACACACAAAGGAATAAACCCTCTCTCTTGGGTCACCATACACCAATTTACCAAGAGAGGGAAGGAAAATTTGAATTCATCTATAAATGGCCACCAAGAGTTGAGCAAAAGGAGAGCACATTGTTATGCTAGCCAAATTTCCCATGAGAAATTTAGCAGTGTAAAATCCAGAGTAGCAGTAGAGAGAGGATTCGTTTGTTGGCCATCCAACAACTTCAATCCTTTGGAGTAGAGAGAGATACCTTGCGACAATAGCTAAAGGGTAAAAACATCCTTGCACTGGGTCTTAGAACTCCATAGTTCTAAGGGTCCCTTGGCAAGAAATAACGTAGTATCTTTCTTCCTAACAATGAGAAATAAGAGGGGACATTGATTCCACTGTTTGCATTATTTTTACATTTGACTCTTTATGAGATTTTATTTCTATTTTTAGTTTAGTTGTGTTTTCTCTCTTTATATGCATACTATAGAATGTTTTAGTGTGTTCTGTATTTTATAACATGTGTTCACTAACCTACTAACTATATTTTTTTTTCCCGTGACCATAGCTTGGAGGCAGCGACCACTCCTCCTAAGCATCGATGGATTGGTACAATTGTGCACCAAAACCACAACCATAATGGCCTTTGGCATCAGGTTATTAGAAGCTCTGGAATCAAGCATGGAATTATGAAGGATACATTGATGAATTCTGAAACTAAGATAAAATGGGGGAACTTCACTATCTTCTAGTTGACCATCTATGGCTGGACCAAAAATGAGCTCAGGTTGATCATCTTCGACATTAACCATATCTGACATAGGGTCTACTTTCAACATTTTAGCAACATGAGATTTGTATTGATTATTTTTTCACAAGCTTGATCAAGGGGATAGAGACTTTTAACTTAGAGATTTCATTTTATAAGATAAACATATTGGATTCTTTATCTACCTCTTTTGCAGTGGGGTCCCTCTTTTCGGGCTAGTATTTTGTTGCAGATTCCTTATTTTGACCTTATTTTTCTTAACTTGGTGTACTTGTAGATGCTTGGTTTTTCTTGGTCTGATTTGCAGTTGCATGCTCCTTTCCCTTGTTTTGACTAGCTTGGGGATTTTTCTTGGACTGAGTATATTTTTTGTCAGATGTCCTCTTCTGGATAGGAGTGACAGGAAAATCTCAGTTTCTAATGAATTTTTCCTCTGCTGTGAGCTGAGAGAATTAAGATAACCCCTCTGATAATCATCGGATTGGACCTACAACTCATCATCATTTTCAAGTCTGTAGTCTTCATCTTTCGAAAAATCTGTTTTCTCAATGTATTCTTCATCCTCTGTCAAGAATATAGGTTGTCCATATGATGTGAAGAAATTATTTTATTCCAAAATGTCTTCTTCTTCTTCAACCCCTTGAGCATAATTATTTTGAAAAGGAGTGTGGATATGTTGTTGTGCTAGCTCCTCTGGAGTTCTTTGTTCCCTCTGCTTAATCCTAAACTGAGGCTGTTGCTGCTGACCTCGAAAATTAGGATCCCAAACCTATGTTTCTATCCACCTTTCAGTGATAGACATTATTTCTACCATTCTCTCCACATTCCTAATGAGAGCATCCAATTTGACATCAGAGGATGTGGATGGATTTTCCTTGATTGTTTCCTTTCTTTGACCTTTCGTCTTTGATTTTTTGGTTGCTAATTTGCTTCGACACTAACTGCATTTCTCTGCATCTCCTCAAGTGATGCAAAAATTATTTCTCAAAGATGGTATGCCATATCAGGAGAAAAAGCACCCAGATAGTGCAAGAGAGCCAAACCTGAAGGACTTTTTATCTCATTGGGGATTGATTTATACACCTAGTTAAAGTGAGCAGTAGAATCCTGAACAAACTCTTTTGGATTTCTCTTTAATTTGTCATAATCAGAAAGAAACTGAAGTGGATTATTTTTCACTTCCCATCTAGCTATGAATTCATAAGTTAACTGCTCCAGATTTCCTATGGAATTGGCAGTCAAATAATGGAACGATGTTCTTACATCCCCGGAGAAGCTTTGGGAAATGATCCTCATTTTTGCATCATGAACATCAATCTCTTCTAAATTAATGAAGTCAATGAATTTGAATAGGTGTTGTCTAGCACTAATCTCTAATTTTTCATCAAAGGGAGGAAGTATTTGACCATAGTCTTGTGGTAAGGGTGCAAGTTGACCAAGTAAAATCAAAGGTGAAAATCTCGCCATGAACACTACTGAGTGTGGTGCAGGAGTAACAATGGGAGGGGTAGACTAAGAAGGTAATGATGTAGAAGGGATGGGAGAAGAGGCAAAAACTAATTTAGATGATGTGGGAATAAACAAAGACTCTTGCTGATACTAGATGCTAGCATTCTTAGACGTATATTGGATTTGATTAGCTAATTTTTCATGTCTATCAAATTGACTCCAGACTTTCCTATCAAAATTTGACTCAGATTTAGATTCTTTTGATAGTGTGCTATATTCAAGCTTTATGGAATCAAAAAATACTTCAGATAATGATTTAACTTCAGACAACCTCAAGGGATCAAACACTATTTTAGACAATGAAGTTTCCGACTTTGATCTAAACAGAGATAATTCAAATTTCAAATGGAATGGAATATCTTCAAGGGATAATACTTTTGCAGGAAATGATGTAGAAATTACCAATGAAGATGGATCCACCTGAATATTTGAGTGTTGTAATCTCTAATTTCTGATGAGTTTCTCCAGATCTTCAACTGGAGAAGCTGGACGAGGATCAAGATTCGATCTTGTGTATCTTCTCGAAGCCAGAATGTTCTTTGTTTCCTCAACTCAGTTCTTTGCAATTTTTGAATCAGCCTTTACGAACACTAGGGAATATCATCCAAAAGAATAGAATTCGATGAAAATTAATAATACACCCATGGAATATCTGTCACTTCGTTCCCCAGAAACAACGTTAGAATGTTAGCACTCCACCAGTTCTCCAAAGGCTGAGAAGGAGACCAGCAAAGGTAACCACAGACCACTTTGACCTAGTATGTAGCCCTACTAGGATGAGTGGGCTCTCTCAATGAGATCAAAACCAATTGAATGGATCATGAAAGATATTAGGCTAGACATGTAAATTAGGGTTTGATTGATTTTGGTGGTTTTGTGCTGGATGGTGGTTTTAGGTCTAAGAGGAGTAGGTCAGGGCTCTGAAAATTAGATTTGTAGAGATGTAATGGGGCAAGGTACGACCATAATTTAGAAATTTAGAGGTATATTTTTGTATATGTTAGATATATAGGGTTTAAAAACGAGCATGACTCTCATGAATTGATTTATGTCAGAAGAATATGAACAAATATGTGAAGCTTTCTCCAAAACATAGCGTTAACTCAATGATTTTTTTTTATCAACTTAGAAAACATACACATGTAGTATGGAAATGGAAATGGAAGGTAAAATAAATTCAAACATATAATCACAGAAGGAAAAACACTACTAAATCACATACCACATGAATCCCACCACAATAGTGGAAAATTCTATCTATTAGTTCCTACCAAAGTATCGAAGGTTCAATTCCACAACATCCAACCTTTGAAAATGATTAGAGTTACTCATACAGTCACTAAGGTCGAATTTCCAACAAGAAAATCCAAATACATGCATCTATCCATTGTCTACTACATTCAAGGGAGGTTACTCAACCAATTCCTCCTTTCCCTAAACATCACGAGACATTTCCTCAAAGAATTTAATACACGATAGGACACTTAACTAACTCAAATTGAGCACAATTAAATTTAATTTTTACAATTTATCCTATTTCATTCACCTCTCAACTTTTCATCATAGTAAATTTAAAAATTACAGAGTTTACAGTGAAATTCACGAAATTTAGCAGGTTTTTTTCCTATGCATAGCGAGCTGTTGGAGGAAGGTTTATAGTGCCTTGATGAAGTCCAAATTCAAATATGAGACCTTTTATGGAAATATGGGAGAGTGTAGATGTCTTTAGAGTATTTAATCATCCAAAATGACCCATTATAGGCTGAGATATGGCCATTTTCCCAGGACTTCTCCCTATGTGCAGCGAGGGGTTCAAAACAGTGGCAGAAACCTATTTTTTGGGAACTTTTTTGCATTTTCCTTGAACTCTGTGCTGGATATCAGAAAAAAAGTGAAATGGGTCTAAAGTAGAAGTTAATATATTTCCATAAATGTTGAGTTTTTGTCATTTAGGTGCTCTGAGGAAATGTACAGCGTGATCTCGTTGCACATATAGATGACCAAAACGGCAAAAAAAACTCAAAAATTCACAAAAAACCAAAATTTTATCCAAAACTCCTCAAAATTCATCGAGAGATACCTAACAAGGTGTATTATGCAACTAGGGAAGCATCAGAAAGTATTTCTAAGTTTTCTTTCTCCTTTTGACTTTTTAGGGTTTCCTCCAGTTTTTCTTGTAACTCTTTGACCTTGACATTACAAATTTCATTTCTGGCGTAGTAATGGTCATCCATGTGCTTATGTTTCTTGTTATCCCTGTTGGCCTTGTCAAGGAGATTTTCCAAGTGGATTTTGAATTTCTCAAGCCAAAACTCCCTGTTCTCATTGATCTCATTAGAAATTATGTCTTCAAAACTTAACTCTTCACCTATAGGGTCTTTCTTTCTTTCCTTCTGCAATGTTCTTTTGAGACCCATACTCCTTGGATCATTTCTTCTTACCTTATGTTCATGTTGATCATGCTCATCAAAATATTCTATTCCAGCCATTGCTTTGCATTTCACATCATGCTTGCTTGCCTCAAACCGACTTTTCTCCAAGGACAACTATTTTTCTTTCAGCTGCTAGTTTTCTTGCTCTAGAAATGAAATGATGAAATTTTCCCTTCCCAAGCTGCCTTGGAGCTCTTTGATCCGAGCATATTTTTCTTTAATAACCCTATCAAGCTTTTTATGCTCATTAATAGACTCCAAGTCTACTAGGTCAAACTCATGCTCTTCATCATGCATGGATGTCTCTTGTTGTAATGGTGTTTCCTGCTTTGTTGATGTGGGCTTGGCCCCTTCCTCAATCTGAGGAGAAAAAATAATCCATCTGCCTCTTTTGTATGTTTTGGTCATTGCTTATTTGTTATTCTTTGTAACTTGTCCCTTGATGATTGAGTTTCCAACCTTCTTGATGAACTCACCTCTTGACATGTTGGTGATAGGGTTTGCTGCATGCTAGGTGGACTAATAGAAGACATGAGAAAGGCTGCCTCAATGAAAGTATCCCATTTCATGTTCTTTTCTTCCAGTTGATGGAGAACTATGACCTTTATCAAGCTATGACGAAAAATACTAGGAATATGTTTTCCTTTCACCTGCACTTTTTCCAACAATTTACTTATGCTCCTATACAATAAATTACACAAATTCAGAGATTTAGCAAATGTGAAGTGCATGAGTGGTCTTATGTGGTATTGGGTGAGCCTTGAAAACCTTCCTTCACATGTAAATTATTTAATGATCACTTTCATTAATGGAGCATAATTATCAAGAAAGTATCTAAATGGAAAAACATATGAAGGATCATTTATGTATTGTGATTTTGGGTAGGGTTTGTACTCCTCAATATCCAAATCCATGCGCTTGAACCAGTTATCCCCATGATTGGGTATAACTGTGGCTTGGGAGATGGAATCCACTAAAACTGTAAAGTCTACCCTTGCTAATTTAACTTTTTCTTTCTTCAATGCAGTGGAAAAAAGTGTAGTGAGTTGCTCATGATAGCCAACCTCTTGAATCTTCTTGCAAAACTCCAGACAATTCACATCTTCAAAACATTTCTGAATGAAAGGAGAAGAAATGATCTCTATGAAATTTGAAGGTTAAAATCTCAAAGCCTTGCCTCCTTTGTTATATTTCTTCTTCTCTGAAGGTGAGGTATCACTCTCCATGACGAAACACTAGATGATAGGAGAGAAAAATAGGGGAAAGGAGTAAAGGGATAAAATGAAGGGGACAGGTAAGGGAGATGGGAGTAGGAAAATTTAGGGAGATGGGCAGGGGACTTAGGGAGGTATGGGAAGTGAAATGGAGTGAAATGAGTGAGGGAAATGGGCTAATAATTTTAAACACAATCCTAGCTAGGAAAAACTGCCCGAATTGGAAAAATTGGGCTAGGGTTTAGGGTTTGGGGCTTGGGAAATGGAAATGAAGGGATGCGAAGGCAATGGGGGATGATTTTCGGTGTGAGGGAAGGTAAAAAATATGTGGGAGACTGTATTTACCTTGGGAAATTAGGTGTAGTGACTATAGACTAAAAAAACAAGAGAAACCTAAGAGAAGGAATTAACTTGATTTTTTGGCAGATTTGATGAAATGGATGTGATAAATGGTAGTACTTACATATTTTTAGCTGATAGAACCATCCTAAAGAGAAGAAAAATATTTGAAAATGGTTGTGCTTCACTCCACAAGAAACCATGATTTTTCAGCCAAATGCATAGTGTGGGCTTGCTATGCGCAATAAAAATAAGCTCTATACGTAGCGAAGATGACCTCTATGCATAGCGTAGTTGTGCTATCCGTAGCTCCATTCAGCTATGTGTAGCACCTTGACCCTGTGCGTAGTGCCTTGGTTGTATGTGCATTGAAATGGTGGAAATGGCATATGAGAGGAAAAAGACTGAGCTTTTTGGAAATAAGAGAGGGTAGCTCGATGATAGGAGAAGATAAGAGTGAAAATAAGTCTTCCCTATGTATTTTTGTCCTTTTTATAAACATGAAGTGACCTTTTTTGAGTGAGGATGGGTCTCACATGTAATTTTCCAAGCATGAATTTCATTTTTTGAACTTTGTAACATTGGACATTTTGTGACCTTGAACTTTTGTAGCTTCCTTAGAAACTTGAATCTAGTTGAAACCTTCAATTAAATATTTAGGAACATGAACTACTTATTTGATATCAAACTTTATTGAATAAGATTTCTTATTACCACTCCTCCAGTTGATGGAATTTATGCATGAAATGATAGATTTGAACACCTTGAAACCCTAATGACCTATTGGAAACACTGAACTGAATGAAATCATTATGGCGATGAATGAAATGATGATGATAATATTTGAATGATGATACACTCAACTGAGTGATGACAAGGAACATCATGTGAAAATTTTGGAAGGAGTGGAAAATAGTCATAGAACTAATAACTAGTGACCAAATTTTTATTTGAAAACCTAATGAAATGGGAAAAATTTAACTATGAGACCCTAACAGGACATGATAAGAGCCCATTTGATCATTGGTGACCATGGTCTGGGTTAAAATCAAGCAACATATATGCATTATGTGAAACATGCTTCTTTCCATGAACAAAATAGGACTCATAAGCAAAAGACATTTCAAACTCAAACACTTCATACTCAAACACTTCATACTCAAAAAATCAGACTAATGAAAATCCTTCAAGGTATCATTGGTGATAAGGGAATCATAACACTACTACATTTGGCGGAAATTCCAACACTCGTTTCCGACGCTTTTGACCAAATGTCGGAAATTTTCCAAAATTTTTTCCATCCCGCCCGAAACCGTCGCTATAGCGACGTCTATAGAAAAGTGTCACAATACCGACACTTAAAAAAGTGTCGCAATTGCGACGTTTAGAGGATGACGTCGCAATTGCGACACCATGGCGCAAAGCGTCGCTATTGAGACGACTCTAAACGTCGCAACTGCGACACAATGTCTAGGTGTTGCCATTGCGACGTTTGGAGGCACCGGTCGTAATAGCGACGCCTTTTCCGCCGTCGGTATAACGACAGTTATTTTCGCACTACATAAAAATACCAAACTTATATGCGCGCTACATAAAAATTCGAAACTTATATGCGCGCTACATAAAAATGATTTTATTGTTTCGTATTTGTCGCAATAGCTACATTAACGTTTGATATCACGCGCACATTCGCCCTCTGCTCTTGCAGAACAGCATTTCCCATTTGCTTGAGCTCTTTACCATCTTGCTTGCCTCGACGTGCCGCCCTCCATTAAACCTGACTCTTGCAGTGACCGTCGCCCTGACTCACAAAATAGTAGTTCTTATTACGAGCCCTTCCTCCTATAGTAGGGTTGACTCTATTTGGGTTTTTTTGGTCAATTCCATTGGATTTTGTTAGGCTGTAGGGTTCTCTGTAGTTGTTGAGAGTCAAGATTCAATACCCTATATTATCTTCATCACCCAATACAAGATTTAAATTTTTCCCAAAGAAACGCTTATTAATTTGGCAGCCATTATTTCTCCCTGCTTTAAAAACCCTACATTTAAATGAAAACAAGCATTGCATTTCAACTACAAAAATCTATTAATTATTCAAAACCTTCACATGTCTTTTCACATTACTTGTTTCGATATCACGCGCACATTAGCCTCACTCTTGCGAGAATAGCATTCGCCCTCAGCGATCGCCCTCGGCTCTTGCGGAAACGACGTGCATGCCGGCCGTCGCCCTAGCTCTTGAAACGACGTGCGCCCTCGGCATTCTCCCTCAGCTCTTGCGAATAGCATTCACGCTTGGTTCGCCTCGGCTCTTTCGAACAACATTCACTGCATTCGCTATTCAAGCTCTTACTGAGAACAAAGTAAAACCTCATTAAGCATGTTAGCCCTCGGCTCTTCTCCATGCATCTGCCCTCTAACTCTTGCAAAATGGTAAGTTCTGGGGCCCTTCCTCCTATAGTAGGGTTGACTCTATTTGGGTTTTTTTGGTCAATTCCATTGGATTTTGTTAGGTTGTAGGGTTCTCTGTAGATGTCAAGAGTCAAGATTCAATACCCTCTATTATCTTCATCACCCAATACAAGATTTAAATTTTCCCAAAGAAACGCTTATTAATTTGGCAGCCATTATTTCTCCCTGCTTTAAAAACCCTACATTTAAATGAAAACAAGCATTGCATTTCAACTACAAAAATCTATTAGTGTTCAAATGTACATGTGTGCATCACTTGTGTAGGGTATTCCTTTTCCACTTTCACATTATCCAAGAATGTGTGCAGTATAGTTCATATTTTTTGTGAGTTAGATTGCCTTGAAAAAGGAAAGGTAAATTATTTCCCATGGAAAAAGAAGGTTTTCCATTTTTATAGGTTGTTTGGACTTACGTGGAAAAATTTATGGTATGCCTTTCATATTATGTAGTTTAAATTTGAATTAACAGGTTATTCTACATGAAAATATAATTACCTATGTGATTTCCTTCATCACTAATTAAAATTATAGGGTTTCAATTTCCTAGACTCTAACTCATCTGATGCTAAATTCTAGGTTCTCATTGGTGGATCACTCTTCCATTGATTTCCTTTCCCTCTGGATCTTGTCATACTTTAAAAATCATCAATGATACATATATTATTTCAGGTATCCCAAAAGGCTTTATAGTAGAACATATTGTGAAGTTTTTTTGACACTTGAGGATTCTTTTTAGAACTGCAACGTGGTCTATGCTATTGAGTTATATATCAAGCAACTTGTCCTTAATAACCACACTATGAGGTAGGTTCAACCAGTTTGAAATTGTTGGGACATAGCATATGAAGTTGTGTGATGAGTCCATATCACAGGTCTATTATGGTGAAAAAAGTGAAGACACGTAATGATAGTTATTATGTTAACATTACTAGAAACATTTTCGAAATTATCCATGCTATCAAGATGTCAAAATTCGAGGCATTAGGTGTCAATACTCGTAGCTAATAGATAATAATAATAATATAAAAAAATCACAACTTTATTCTTGAAATATGATTGTTACACATTGGTAACCTAGTTCATGAGTTACTATCACCCAAAGATCGCAAAACAAACTTAAATATAAATTAAACCAACATGAGAATCCAACTAAGGGTTTCTCGACAAAATCATGCCATAACCTGGCATTTTGAAACCCAAATTTGAATCCATCATAAGTAATACAATGCAAACTCAGATGGGTTTTCAATGCATGTTTGCATGCTACACTTATTCTCTGTCTAGATATCATTTTTTAAATGGAACCATTAGTCAAGCCCACAGTCCTTTTTATGTGAAAAATTTCAGCTCTATTTGAGCTCTTTTTTGCTCCACCATACTCCATAAACCGAGTGTTACCATGATGAAACCCCACCTAGAAGGTCTGATTCCCTGCTTCCCTGCTCCCAGGGGTCTTGGGGACTTCTAGGGGATGTTTCCCTCACGCCCCCTCACGTCCCCTCACCGCCCATTTTAGTTTATGGTTTCGTGTTAAAATTTGATGTGCCACTTAGCATATTTGAGAATCCAAGTGATTCTGATTCGGATGATGACATGGTTGATCTTGATATATTCATGCAGAAGTTGGATGCAGAGACTAGTGGGGCATTAACTTGAGCATTTATGCTCATTTATCAATATGATGATATCATTTGATATTCATATGTTATGTTTTATGTTTTATGTTTCAGACATAACTTATTTGCGTTTAAGTTTTATGTTTCAGATTTGAGTTGTAAACTTCAGTTTAAACTCTATTTTGAATCTTGATATAATATGTCATATGATATCTTAAACTTTATTTTCATTGTACATTGTTAGTAGTTACATTAATGATTATATAGTTGCAAACTTACAAACTTACATGCATGATTGTATGATGTATGTTTTAACTTTTAACTTTTAAATTTGTTTCAATTATATGATTCATCATTCATCGATTTGTAATTTTATCATTTATGATTTATCTTTCATGATGCAAGTGTATGATGACTGTATATGCATTCCTTGCAAAAATATAGTTACATTTTAAATATTAAATATTATAATTTTTATGACCCCGACGTCCCCCCACGTTTCCTGAAAATTGGTAGGGAGCTTTTGCATAGGCCGCTCCCGTGCTCCCTCGTCCCCTCGCTCCCACCTCCAGGGGACTTGGTGGAACATTGCCATAAACATATGAAAACATATATCATGATCTTGGAATTCCATTACATATGTATGTGCCAATGTTCCATAATCTTGCCCCATCATCAATTTAAGAAATTTCCATTGACTATCAAATTATGGAGGGGGGGAACTTTTTGCTGCAACATTTGGCTCAAAATCAGGGACCATCTTCGTATGATGTGAATGAGAACTATAGATATTTGAAGAAGTAGATTAGTGCCTTTTCCTCTAGCCATGGAGTCATATACAGTCATCCATCACAAAAATTTGTCTTTGTTCATTCTCACCTTGAAATTTGCAAAAATTCATGCCCTAATTGAAACGACACTAAATTTGAAAGATATAATAAAAATGCAAGCTAGAAGTGCCCTATTAATACAAAGGGAAAACCTTCCTACCCACCCTAACTGAGATAAATTTTGATTGAATAGGAAACATGATATTTCCAATGGAGTTGATCCAACAACTTGTTAAATGTATGGGACTAAATCATGCATTTGATTTCCAGGGAAACATGCGCATGAAGAGAAAAAGTGCAGAATTAATGGAAAATCCATACATGCCACTTATAAAAACTACACCGAAAGGTAAAAAAATACTTAAGGCCTTAACTTAATTTGAATCCAAAAATGACAAAATAGGATTAGTGAAAACATGAGAGTGGTGTGGGTGAACAACATAAATAAAAAGTGAAGATACCTTTCCCCAAGATGCCTTTGTCACCGTTGTATGAAAACATGTTTTCCTTTTCCTTTATACATGCAAGTGAATGCATTATAGGTATGGTGTTTTCCCAGAATCAGAGAAGCCTACTTAAATATATCATTCGTGGATTGAATGTTTGGGTGCCTTAATGTGCAATGACATGTTTCCAGGACTGAATTCAATGCAAGGCATATTTGAAACTCTAACTCTGTCTTCCGGTGTCTTATTAGAAATTATTTCAGTTTTCATTTTGTGTTTTCAAGTTATATATTGTTTTCAAGTTTTTACATTTATAATTTTATTGCAATATGGAAGACTGATCAGAGCAGTGCAGGAACAACCCCGAGACGGGATGATCGTGGAAAGAGGCCAGCGGAAGAACATGTAAAGTGCCAGCATTGCTCTATCTTGAGGTATTTTAGTTATTTACATAATTGAAATAATATTAATTTTGTTCAAATATGCAGAAACCTAGCCATGGTACGCCTGATGATTCCCTCTTTGAGGAAGAGCTTTCTTCATCCCTATCTCCAGTGTTCTTGTTGCAAAAAAAGGCACGAGATGCAAGGTCAGAATTTAATGCTTTGATAGATGCGCCTCAAACACCTGAAACAAAAGAGAGGATACAACATCTTATGAGGCAGCTAGAAAGATATCAGGTAATAATAAAAAGTCAAAAGGATATTTTTTTTTTTTCTGCATGAGATGAATTGTGATAGTTTGATTTTTAATTTTTACATTGACTAAACTAACAAAAAGTTCTTTTGTATGTAGCGTTTTCTGGCATTTGCTGAACCGGTGTTGGTGGTAGTGGGACACAAGGGCAAGAGATTGCCCAACAACCCTCTTGTACACCTTCTACTCCTTTAGGTGCTAGCCAAGAAACACACCCTGCCCAAGCAGACACCCAGCCAACCGCTGAACGTGTTGGCAATGATGAGGCTGATATGGCCAACTACATTATTGCGTTTCCTGGAGCTACACATGTCAGCTCCACAAGGACCATTAATGGCACGTTGTTGGTGAACGATGAGGGTGTCCCTATAAAGCATGTACAACTCCCAGGTAAATTTTAATATTTTAACTATTTCATGTACTTTATCTAAAACATATTTATCATGATTTTTATTTTTAAATTAATGATAATATCTTCTTTTTCTTTTGGTTTTATTCTGTGTAGGAAACAATGAGTTCTGCAGGATTCTGGAGAGCCATGCGTTGGTAATTTTTGGCCCAACCATACGTACAGGGTGGAATTCCCAGAATTCCAACCTGAAAAAAGAACTTCTAGATTATCTAGAGGCCCTTTTTGGGGTCGGCACATTTGACAGAAAAGCGGTGGCTCAGGTAGCCGGCAAATATTTGAAATATACCAGGGACACCTATAGGACGCAATTGCAATTTAACCCTAGATATGAGCGTCCTCTCGCAGTTTCAGAGAGTGAGTGGAGAGCACTCATCCATGACGTAAAAGAGAAAAGGGCAAAGAAAGAAGGAAAAATGCCAACTGGACCCGCAAGGTAAATTACAACTTTAATTCAATAGCTTTAATTTTCTTTATGTCTAAAATAAAAGTGTGCTACGTCATATCTGACTTCAATCTTTTGATGCTAGGTTGCCTGACACCTCAAAGGCAACCAAAGCTAGGATTGAGGAAAAGGGCCATCACAAGCTCGGCCAGGGTGGCTACTTGAAATTAGCTGCAAGAATTGTAATTAAGTAGCTAAACATCTTATAATTAATTGTATCGCCTTCCAACGTTTTTGTAATCCTATTAGATATGATTAAAAATACACAATCATATATAATGTAGGGTGATGACTTCGGAACAATAACTACAAAGGAAGATAAAAATATCGCTTTCCGTTTTGGCTATCAAGCTGTAGTTGAACGTCGCAGAAGCTTGGGGCAGGTCCCAAGATCTACAATGCCTGATAAGGTAAAACATTAACCTTTCAATATTTTTGTTTTCATCCATAAATTTAATGTCTAACAACTTTGTTTAAATCAGGGGAGCAACACTACCGACGACGCAAATAACCCAGTTTTAGAGCCAAATGTAGATGATCCTCACGTGCAACCTGATCATTGTAGTAGGGACCAGGCCGACAATGCTACTATCAGTGAGGGTCGTGACGGTAATTAATTTCCATTTATAATTTTTTCTAATTATACCTTGATGGTTGTCCTTATAACGTTTTTTGTTTAAATGATAGAGAATGTTTCCCTTGAGGATCTTACCACTAGAGAGAAAGACAGGGCAACAGTCCCAACGGCGACAATTGGTGCACCAGGTAAATAATCTCATTGCAATTTTTTTTATTAATATTACCAAACTAGTTCAATGATATTTAAAAACTGATAATTAAAATTTAATATTATCTGTTTTTGGAGGCGATGCCCCGTCACTGGATGAGACCAGACATCGTGACTATGCAACTAGGTCAGCGGCGACAACTGGTGCACCAGGTAAATAATCTCATTGCAATTTTTTTTGTTAATATTACCGAACTAGTTCAATGATATTTAAAAACTGACAATTAAAATTTAATATTATCTGTTTTTGTAGGCGATGCCCCGTCACTGGATGAGCCCAGACATCGTGAATACACAACTAGGTCAGCAGTGCGGGTTGAAAGGCACGAAACAGGAGCAGAGCACGATGATATTTATGATGTAATTAGGAGCTTTAAAAATAGGAAGAAGAAAAAGAAAATTTGACAATGTAAAATATTGTATTATTATAAGACAAACGTTACCATACTTGGAACGTTTTTTGCGTTATATAAAAAACTCATTTATCATACTATTTTTATGTAAAGCATTAATTGCAATGTTTCCTTGCGTACTTTTTGTTGAATTGTTTTTTTATTAGGTATTGAATATTTTTTTTTATGCTCATGAAAGTAAAAAATGAAATATAGATTGGGTATTGGGGAATTGAGAGTGATGTGAGGGGGGGGGGAGGGGCCATAAGAGCTTCCACCTTCACGTGGTTGGCCCTGTTTAGTAGAGAATAATTTATTGGAGCGATTTAATCTTGGATCAAACCTCCCTCGATCCAGTGTAGCAACAAAAAAAGTCACTGTTGACTTAGTTGCTACTCTTTCAGATTGTGGGAGGCTTGTTCCAAGTTCATGCGACTCCAATAAATTGTTCTTGAAACGAAGAGGAGCTTATTCAGGTATGTTTTGACATTTTCAACATATGTTCTAACATTTTCAACATATGTTCTAACATTATCATAAGAATTCATCTTAGAGTAAAAAATACTACATCAATTACTTGTATTTATTGTATAGATAATGATGGATTTTGATTGACTTGGCAGTGCAGGTACAAATCCTCTTGCATCATGAGCAATACAACTTGTCAACCAGGTTCATGTCTAGGATATTTTTGCTTGTGCGCTTGACCAGGTTTGTAATATCACATTTTGTAAGTTCCTTTACAGTTCATAATTCAATATTAATCTTGTTCACGATTATTATCTAGGTTTTTTGTATGTGTTTTTTCATCTATTTGATTGTAAGCAACTATGCATGTTTCCTGTTGTTCACTATGATTTCTCCCATTACCACTCCCAGGATGAATCCGAATTTATTTTTACATAGGTTACTTTATTGTTACTATGATTTCTCCATTTACAATTTCATAGGTTACATCATGTAAAGTTGTCAATCTCAGGTTGGTGATGAGCTTTAGTTCTCCAGATTTGGGGCTTTTCTGATATTTTCTCCCTCATGTCATTCCCGCATCACCTCGTTGTTTGAGCATGACAATTGTCTACCACTTGTACCAATTCGCACATGTCAATCTCTGAGTGGTGCCACATTTCACCTATTTTCAGTGAGAGTTTAGGGTTTCTCTAACATAGCTTCATAAATCCGATTCAGTGCCTGCTTGAATATCGTCACATAATACTCATGGTTTGGATTGATGAGCATGTTCTGAATGGTTGGTTGATTCATAAGAACCACCCATATAGTCATCTTGAGATATTTCAGAAGATTTCTCGGGTTTCCTTTTTCACCGTTTCTAGTGGGTGGGATGGTGTGGGGTGATCCATCAATACTGGTGTTCTTGTAGTAGGGAATTTGTTTTTGGGGATATAAAGGAGCATTTGATGTAGATATCCCATTGGATGCATTCATAGATGGGCACGAGAGGTCAAGAATTTAAATTAAAAATATGCAACCTCTATCATGGCAACCTGAAGGCCGCGACAGACACTGGTTAAAGATTGTTTTATGCTGGCCTTAATATAGTCGTGATTTCTTTCTATTATCTTAATGCAAATATATAGTCCGGTCTCATTAAAATGAGGATTGTGGTTGTATTTCTCTTTGGTTGTTTCTCTCTTAATGCTCCAGAAGTTGCCAAAAGTTGCGATAGTTGTTTAGTTTGCCTGTTACAACTTAAAAGTGGTTTTAGCAATGGGAGTCATGTTTTTTAAGGTTCATACTAATATGAAGATCTTGTAATTCTATATTCAGCATAAGAGAAGATGGCCTCTGCTTTGGGCAGTATGACAACAATTGCCACATCTACCTCATTGGGTAACAATGGAAAGGGGAAGAAGTTGGGTGAAATGTTTGATAATTATGGCAGACAATTGTCTTCTCTTTCAGTTTTTTCACCCATTTCCTTTAATCGCTCAAGCAGAAGAGGGACTCCGAGATTACGCGACAGAGAGAAGGTAGTTAATACAAGAGCTATGGAAAAGGAGTTGTACTTCAACAAGGATGGCTCAGTGACAAAAAAATTGCAGGTCAGAGAAAAAATTATGTTTAAAGGAAGGTCACCTGCACGTGAAACTTCACTGCGGTGGATCTTTCTTTGTCCACTTATATTCGATTTTAATGTGTTATTTTAATTTTTCATGGAGGGTTGTTTTGGCATATGGTCTGGCATTCAATTGCACACTTACCGAAAGCATTGTCAATTTGTCTTGCAGGCGGTGTGAACAAACTTGCTGATCTTGTTGGAGTCACCCTTGGGGCGAAGGGAAAAATGTTGTCTTGGAGAGCAAGCATGGTTCTCCGAAAAATAGTTAATGATGGTGTGACAGTAGCTAAGGAGGTAATTTGTAGATGTGTGCTCTGGTTTTCTTTTTAACGTTGTATTAGTTCCCCCTCTTAAATGTCTTAGGTTTGGTAGGCATAATTTGAAAACTCAAAGGTGAAAGGAAACATATTTGTTACCCAGTGGTCTACTTGGCCTATGGACTAGCCACATTAGAGTAATGCATAAAGCTTTTCACAACAATAAAAGGAAAGGGTTACGGCTGAGTCAAATTTTATTGTTATTGACAGTGTAATGAAATGTATCTCAATGCTATCGTTTTGGCCTTTTTATTGGTTGAATTAGAGGACCCAATTGAAAATATTGGGGCCAAGTTGGTAAGGCAAGCTGCGGCAAAGACAAATGATTTAGCTGGGGATGGAACCACAACATATGTTGTTCTTGCACATGTTGGAATATTGAAAAATTCCAGAACAATGAATGGAGAATAAATCTCCCTTCCTCTAACACAGAGAAAATAAAAATTTCTTTGACAGGAGACAGAGTTTCAATACTTTGAAAACAAACTTCTATTCCCTTCAATAACTCCAAAAAAAACTATTACACTACTTCCTCACTGAGAGGGATTACAAAATTATGACTGCTACAAAACGCAGTGCATAAAACCAACTCACTGTCTGTTCAAAACAAACATACTCCGTCTCTAAAACACTCTGCTGTGTTTTTCCCTTTCGCACTGTTGTGCATACACACTTAAAAAGTTACACTCAGTCTTTCACTTTTTACACACTGCTGTGTAATAAAAAATTTACGTACTGTCTATAAAAAAAACTACCAAGCTTTTTCAACCTTTTTATTTTTATATGCCGTAACATATAAAACATATTATAATAAACCCTCTTTTAAAAAAAATAAAATTAAAACTAAATTCTATGGCCCACCTTTCATTTCGCTTATGATATATATATATAACATATGTTTAAAACATATGTATATATTAAACTATCAAAACATTAAAGAACCTTTTCCGTCAGACTTCAAAAGTCTGAATAGATTGAATTTCAAACCAAATTCGCGTTCCAAAATGGGATGCTGACGTCTGCTTAATTTTAACTCGAATTTTCAATCCAATGTGCCCTATAAAATTCGTTCGAGCTGTGTTTATCTTCACCTCATCCAATATTAATGCTCCACGTGTCCTCCTTTTGAATTTACAAAACTGTCG
This sequence comes from Pinus albicaulis, assembly GCA_034641835.2. Classification (NCBI taxonomy): domain Eukaryota; kingdom Viridiplantae; phylum Streptophyta; class Pinopsida; order Pinales; family Pinaceae; genus Pinus; species Pinus albicaulis. The sequence continues at coordinate 38,985 of JAXQQM020061769.1, forward strand.
GGTAAATTTCTGTTTGTTTAATTTCTAGTTGGTGAATTGAGTTAATGCTGGTTGTTGTGTTTAAATACAATCCTGTACAAAAATATGGCTGCGGTCGTCTACAAAAAAAACTTGCAGGAATTTTAAATGCTGAATTAAATTTCTGGATGGCATGCAAGCAACCTCCAAAAAAAAATGTTGTTGCTGCATCCGTCCTTCCGCTGCAGCAGTTGAAGTTAAAATTCAACAGCACAGGGTTTAATAAGTGAGGGTGTAAAGGTAACTTTTGGTCGATAGTACTGGATTAAGATCATCTATTCATTTTTGTAGGGTCTTATGGTGTTTGGTTTTTTAGTTTTGGGTTGGGCTTATTGAATCTAAGATATTTTTTGAGTGAAAAAATTGCTATCAGGTATTAAAAAATTTTGGTTCTTTTGTCAAAATTTATGAGCTTGTTAGGAAATACAAAACTGACAATGGTTGTATCTTAAATTTGTGAAAAATAATTTGAAATGAAACCTTTTTGTTTAGGTTGTTGCAGCAGGTGCAAACCCCATTCAAATTACTAGGGGCATTGACAAGACAATAAAGGCCCTTGTTTCGGAACTCAAAATTTTGTCAAAGGAGGTAAACACTTGCCTTTTGAGTAGGCTGGTTTTCCTTTTTGTTGATGGTTTGGTGTATCTAATTGAATTAGTTGCCTAAGGTATTTTTGGTTGCAAAATCCTTTTCATTTTTTATACAATATTGGCCTTGTGGAATACATTTGATTGTGTGGTCTTGTTAGATCTACAACATTTGTAGTTGCTTAGTCTTATGGCCGAGGTGCACTTTTATTATGGAAATAGTTGATGCAATATTGTCATTTAATCCTTACTGCAGGGTAGCATGTTGAGAAGTTTCTTGTGAAACATTTGGTATTCAAAATGACACTTGATCCTATACATCATCATGCACTTGACTTCAAAATTCATATTCAAAATGTGCCAGACAATTCTTGCAAAATTTCAAATATTTATGTTGTTTTAAACCATTATCTTTTTCATGTATTGGATGCTGAAAATGTGAAAAAGACTTTGGTATGAAACCAACTGGTGAATAATTTCCAGCAAAACAACCACTTCCAAGACATGATTTAGAATTAGAAAAAATGTGCTTATGAAGCATCGAAAGATATCCTTGATGCATTGTCAATGTTTGGCTAGGGTTATTTTTGGAGAAAATAACTCCTTATTCCTAGAATAGTGATCTTCAATACAAGTAAATGCCAGAGAAGAGAGATCATCGTGTGACGCAACAAAACTGAAATTGGACCCCAAGGAGAGCTGGTGTGTCTACAATCGCTCTGTCAGCATTTTCCCTTGGTTTACCCCGTTCTTTTCCTCCAGCCTGAGTCTTAATTGACTTCTTCTTTCTTCGGGTTTATTTATCAAATTCATAGAATTTGATAAATAAATACTATCCACAATGGTTGGACTTTAATTTATATTCCCGAATTTATATTATCTCCAATCCTTATAACCAATGTTTAACTTTCAACACTTTGTATTTATACTCCACGTTTCTTTTTAAATAAATAACTTGTAATGAACTTTCAGCTCTATATTTCACCACCTAGCCTTACAAAAATCACGCTCCAGACTTATGCTAATTATCCGCCAATCGTTTAATTAAACAATTTCATTATACTCCGGCCCCACCTATATATATCAATAACCAATCAAACACTCGTATCGTACCCGGCTATCCTCCGCACACCTTAGTTAACCTCCGGGCAAGTTCAACGTGCGACCACCGTCCGATGGCCCTTCTCCAAATCAACGACTCTTGGCAATTTCGCTTGGCTTCCAACGTCGGGCTTTAACGTGCGATGGCGTGGGTTAAACGGTTGTTTTCCGGGGTCACTTCGCCACGTGTCGCATTCCCTATGGAATCGCTCACGAATAGGAAATACCGCCTACTCCGCAAAAGCGGTGCGATATGGGCAACCCGCTTTTGTGATTCCGCTCGTGGTTTTGGTAGAGGGCTTGACCACGGGTGCAAGTCTGGTTCCGCTATCCTTTTGTTTGTTAACTCATGTCCAATCCTTGGGTCAGGTTCCGAAAGCACAACAATTTTGTCTATTTATTAAGCGGGATTTTTATATTTGAACAGTTTTCACGACCCCGGTTCTCAATAATTATTTATATAACTTTTCCAGATGTTTAGTGTGGTATTCCCATGATTTATTATAAATATGTGTATTATCAAAGAAAACCAACACAAATTTTATAAGATGGGATCAAACAAAATTGTTCTTGAGTCGAGCCCACCGAACTTCAAACGACGATAAACCATAATTCAAACCAAATTCGCGTTCCAAAATAGCCTGCTGACGTCGGCCAATTTTGTGACGCGAATTTCTTATCAAATTCGCCCTAATATTTTACGGGTCCGGATTTCCACTGTGCGAGCGGCCCAAACAAAGATTCGCTCCAATCAATTTCTGCCACGTGTCCTCAATAAAAACTTGCCCTGCTCCTGGCTGCGGGTGCATTCGATGGCGTTTAAGGTGATGGGACATGGATGTGGCGATTTCATATCAATCGGACTAACATTTAATGCTGCTCAATTAAATTTTCACATCAAATCTGCATTAATTAATTTTTAACACTGTTCAAGATCGGACCTCCACTCCTCTTAGCAATTCCGCACGCTCCAATTTGATCCGGCCTTCAGCTCTCATTATTAATGATCAGAGATTAATTATGACGGGCGTCCTTTGATTGCATTGCAGACGGGTCGACAAAATGGCGTTTAGCCATGGTTTTTCAGACAAGCCGGTTGCTGGATTACACTGCCTGCTAACTGTGACAATAAGGAGAAGTGGCCAGCTGAACTTCTGCCTAGACGTTGCTGCATATTTTCATTTGTCTCGGTTCTGTCTCTGTCTGTCTTCCTCTGTTAATTTCAAGTCTGCTTCTTCGTCTCCTCTTGTACCCACTGCGCCTGAGATTGCACCCATGCCTCGCGTGCGTCATAGGATGCGTTGCTGCAGGGGGAGCACTAGACGTCAACCCCGGCGCGCTCCCTCCAGCCCCTCAACAGAGTCGACTTCCGGCCAGTCCAGTGATTATTACTTAGGTCGATATCCAAATACTAGGAGTGGGCGGGGTCGGCTTGTAGCATCTGGCCATCGTATAGATTCCCTTTCTCCTGGCTTCCCCACCGTTAGTTCACCTTCTCCCACGACGCGCACTGCACAATTTTCCTTTAATTTCTCTCTCAACCACCCAAGAATCACGGCTTTCGTCACTGTGGTATTCCGCGAGGAGGCCCAAACGGAGGAAGAATGCAGCCATCCGGCGGGTCTGAGCTCGGAAAAAGCCGGCCAGCATTCAGGCCTTCAGGAGGGGAGCCGTGGCATGCATGTGGAGGTAGCACCTAGCGATCCTGGACCTTCCGAAGGATGGTGCCGAATCGTGGAGGAACCACCGGAGGAGTAGTTTGGTTAATTTGTTTTTCTTGCTTAGCAGGCCCACTTAATTGGGCCGCTTTTAGATTATTTTACTGTGCTGGACCTTTGTAATATTTTTGAATTCTGTAAATTAAACGTTCAAGACTGGTTTCCCCGTATGAGGGAAGTCTTCTTAATTTTTTGATTTTTTGATGACAAATTTTCCATGAGTATGGCCAGGCAATGTTTTTGACTTCGGTGTAATTTTATTCGCAATGTTAATAGATTAACTTTACTTGGAATTCTCACATGATTAGTGTTTTTCTTGATCTATTCAAGGATTTTGGGTACTTTAATTTGTATTTAGAACAATGGACCTCGGTACTCTATCTGTTTCTTTACTTTTCTACATACTACTATTTCTCTATCTGTTGCTTTACTGTTCTACATACTACTATTTCACTTTCTTATAGATGCCTCGGGCATATTTGAATGATTTCTCAGATTGTCGATAATCTCCATGTGGACCGTTACTGGATTTTATATCATGTCCCTGTATGTGACATGGGGTATTTTTCTATCATTGTCTGGGGTGGGACTTCCACTTTTCTGGATGGATATTCGGGTTCCAATCTTCAGATGTGAAAATGTAATGCCTTCATGGACTGTTTTACTTCATATAATATCTTCAAAATAGCGTTTTTTCTCTTCTGAAAAAAAAATGATTAATGTTTATCATTCTGCCTTCAAAACTAGCGATGTTGGTCTATGTTGCTGGTTTATTGATATGGTCTGATGGTCTTTTTATATTTTGGACATATCACACTCCTCACATGATTAGCGTTTTTCTCTGTTGCAGGATTTTGGGTACTTTAGTTTGTATTTGGAACAATGAACGTCGGTACTCTATCTGTTGCTTTACTATTCTACATACTGCTATTTCACTTTCTTATAGATGCCTCGGGCATATTTGGATGCTTTCTCAGATTGTCGATAATCTCCCTGTGGACCGTTACTGGGTTTTATATCAAGTCCCTGTATGTGACATGGGGTATTTTTCTATCACTGTCTGGGGTGGGACTTCCACTTTTCTGGATGGATATTTGGGTTCCAATCTTCGGATGTGAAAATGTAATAACTTCATGGACTATTTTACTTCATATAATATATTCAAAACAGCATTTTTTCTCTTGTGAAAAAAAAATGATTAATGTTTATCACTCTGCCTTCAAAACTAGCGATGCTGGTCTATATTGCTGGTTTATTGATATGGTGTGATGGTATTTTTTTATTTTGGACATATCACACTCCTCACATGATTAGCGTTTTTCTCTGTTCAAGTATTTTGGGTACTTTAATTTGTATTTGGAACAATGGACGTCGGTACTCTATCTGTTGCTTTACTATTCTACATACTGCTATTTCACTTTCTTATAGATGCCTCGGGCATATTTGGATGCTTTCTCGGATTGTCGATAATCTCCATGTGGACCGTTACTGGGTTTTATATCAAGTCCCTGTATGTGACATAGGGTATTTTTCTATCACTGTCTGGGGTGGGACTTCCACATTTCTGGATGGATATTTGGGTTCCAATCTTCAGATGTGAAAATGTAATGACTTCATGGACTGTTTTACTTCATATAATATATTCAAAACAACGTTTTTTCTTGTGAAAAAAAAATGATTAATGTTTATCACTCTGCCTTCAAAACTAGCGATGCTGGTCTATGTTGCTGGTTTATTGATATGGTCTGATGGTCTTTTTATATTTTGGACATATTTGTTTTTCTCTGTTGCAGGGTTTTGGGTACTTTAATTTGTATTTGGAACAATGGACGTCGGTACTCTATCTGTTGCTTTCCTATTCTACATACTGCTATTTCACTTTCATGGACTGTTTTACTTCATATAATATATTCAAAACAACGTTTTTTCTCTTGTGAAAAAAAAAATGATTAATGTTTATCACTCTGCTTTCAAAACTAGCGATGCTGGTCTATGTTGCTGGTTTATTGATATGGTCTGGTGGTCTTTTTATATTTTGGACATATTCGTTTTTCTCTGTTGCAGGGTTTTGGGTACTTTAATTTTTATTTGGAACAATGGACGTCGGTACTCTATCTGTTGCTTTACTATTCTACATACTGCTATTTCACTTTCATGGACTGTTTTACTTCATACAATATATTCAAAACAGCGTTTCTCGTCTTTTAAAGTTTAATTTTTTTTTTTTAAATTGAACCCTCCGTCGGTCTTCCGACGCCTTGTAGACGTCAGAACTGTGACAACATAGAAACGTCGGAAGAGAGACAGTATGAAAACGTCGGACCACATTTCGTCGGAATTGCGACAGATTACAAACGTCGGAAGAGCGACGTTGCAAACGTCAGACCACATATCGTCGGAATTGCGACTGATTACAAACGTCGGAAGAGTGACGTTCCAAACGTCGGACCACATATCATCGGCATTGCGACATATTACAGACGTCGGAAGAGCGACGTCAAAAACTTCGGACCACGTTGGGTCGGAATTACGACGGCTTTTAGGCGTCGGAAGAGCGACGTTACAAACGTCGAACCACATTTCATCGGAAGTGCGACAGCTTACAAACGTCGGAGGCGCGATGGTTTGTGAGACATCGGAAGAGTGACGCGTGTTCGGAAGCGACGGAAGAGGTGTCGATAGTGCGACACTTTTTGCGTTCGTCGGAACTGCGACGGCAGGACAAACCACGGTTTTTCCGCCCTCTAACTGTCGCTCTTGCGATGACTATGTGTCGGAATAGCGATGAATTGGCCGTCGGAATTTCCGCCAAATTTTCTAGTGCCCAAACTTCTATGCCATAGCCATTTTTTTGAATATTTGCTCAAGTGACATTGTTCTTTGCAGTTCTTCAATGCATACAGGTTGCTTGGAGTTCTGTTTCCTTTTATAATTGTTTTACCTGTATCAAGATCACACACCACACATTGTTTTGAACTAAAGACAACTTCAGTTCCTTGATCACACATCTGACTTACACTTAACAGGTTATGCTTTAATCCATCCACATACATGACATTATTAGCTTTCACTTTTTCTTTTAGAAAAACAGACCCTTTTCCCTTAATGACAGCAGGAGTATCATTTCCAAATGTAACATTCTTTTCCTTTTCTAGAGCACTATATGCAAGAAGTTTATCTTTGTCACCTGTCATGTGTTTTGAGCATCCACTATCAATGTACCATTGATTTTATTCACCTTCTGCAAATAAAGCTATGCCACAATTTTCAACCTGTAATTCCTTCTTTTCCACACTTTGGAGTTTGAAGGAAAATGCTCTTTTGGGTGAACTTTTCTCTTGCATTCAGATTCTTCATGACCAAAGTTATTGCAATAAGCACATTCAACTTCATTTTGAAGAGGAGAAAAGTTGTTATATGTATTCTTCTTTGTTCCAATATCAATCCTTTTCTTTCTTGCTTCTCTTGTCATGATGGTTTTATGTGCAACACATTGAACAACTTTATGAACAAAATTGTGACATGAGAAACATTGTCCATTGAAGAAGAAATTTCTGTGATCATGAAATCTTCTACTTGAATTTACCTGTTGATTGGTGTTTCTTTTAAAGGTACTCTTGTTAGTGTTCTTTGAATTGAGATGGTCATGCCTTATCTGTAGCGATTCCTTACTCTCTTGCTGAGGGGCAAAATGTTGTGTACTGGCTGTAGCTGCTTTTAGATAATTTGTTGCTGAAGTCTGAGAAGATTCTCCGATATATCCAAGACCTGTCTTTAGAAGAGGTGAATGTTGTATCTTGATAATCTCATCTAAGGTTTCAGATCCTTTAGCAAATCTAAGATTCAAAGTCTTTACTTTCTCAATTTATTTTCTTAGACTTACTATTTCTCATTCTAACTTCTCATTATGTTTCTCCTTTTCTTGAAGCTGGTTTTTCAGAGTCTCTATGGTTATTTTAATTTCTTCTAAGCATATTTTGAGTTGATTGATTTCATCAAAAAAATCATTGTCCTCTAAAGCATCCATAAAATTATCCTTTTCTTCTCTAGACTCCTTTTCAAATGCCATGAGAAGTCTAAGATCTTGTTCACATTCTTCCTCACTGTCTGATAACCCATCACTGTCTTCATGAGTATAGTAACTTTTTCTAGTGCTAAACCGATTCTTATTCCTTCTTGCTACATCCTTTCCTTTTTCATGTGTTTCTTTGTGAGGACACTTAGCAGCATAATGACCAACTCTTCCACAAGAAAAAACATTTGAAAGGAAGCTTACCTCTGAACCACCCTGTACCAAGTTGGAGTTTCTTTACAAAATTTACCTCATCTTCTTCTGAGATATACCCTGATCCTTCTGTCTCTTTTACTTCCTTCCCTTTTGTAGAAGCTCTAAAGACGGTTTCTTTGACTTCAGATGGTCCTCCTCTTCTCATTTCATATGCAGTTAGTATGCCATGAAGTTGCACCACAGTAAGATTTTGAAGATATTTCTTTTCTTCAAGAGCAGAAACATTTGACTCAAATTTTGTCGTTAGTGATCTTAAAACTTTCTCAACCAAATTTGATTCGGTTATTGTTTCTCCCAGATTTCTCATACGATTTACGATATTATCAAGACGTAAAAAGAAATTGGCACTGCTCTCCTCATTATGCATTTTTAGATTCTCATATTGAATTCTGAGAGTTTGGAGTTTAGCACTTTTTACCTTTGCATCACCTTCATAACTTAGAATGATTTTGTCCCATATTACCTTTGTTGTATCCAGCTTCATGACTTTGAAAAATTCTGATTCAGTTAAACTTCCCAATAAAGCATTGACAACCTTTGCATTTGTTTCATAATTCTTTCTTTCCATTGAATCTGTTGGTACTGCGGCTGGATATTGATATCCTGTTTCAATAATAGCCCATACATCTGCTCCTAGAGACTGTAGATAAGATCTCATCCTTGTTTTCCAAAAGATTAAATTACTTCCATTGAAGAGCGGAGGCCTGATAGAAGCTGTTCCATCTTGATTGCTCATCTTGTTTGATCTTCCTTCTAGTGGTTAAGCCTTTTCAGAAGGACCTCCTCTGATACCAATTGTTAGAAAAAATGCGGGAAGTGAACCGATGTTAGGTGAAAAAACTTTTTATCAAAAATATTTTTATGCATTTAATTCTTTACATAAATTATTGCATCATTCATTCATCAGAGGATTAGTAGGCAGTAAAACAATGTTACCGATGAAATAGGTAACCACACTGTTACCTACTTTTTTTTGGTAGCATAAAAAGCCCCCGATTTTGAAAAGTGGTGATGCAGAATCACCTCTCTTTTTTTTAGCACATTTTTGACACTCTAATATTTTTATTTATGACGTATGAATATTTGTTTTAAAATGTTAGTGATTTTCATGCTAATTTTGAAACATATTGATGCAGCATCAACTTTTTTTTTTTAGAGCGGTGATTTTCATGCTAATTTTGAAACGTATTGATGCAGCATCAACATTTTTTTTAGAGTGGTGATTTTTATGTCGGTAATAAAACAAAAAACTTAGATAAAACAATATATATAAAAACAATATAAAAAACCAATAAAAATGTAAAAATAAAAAATTAACTCGTAAAAATAAAAAATTTAAACAAAAATAAATAAATAAAACAAAAAAAAACAAAAATATTCGAAAATTATATCAAAAGAAATGACAAAATTTGAAAAAAAAACCACATAATTTAAAGAAAAAAAACAAAAATTAACAAAAAAAATTAAACAAAAAAAACATCAAAAACATTTTTTTCTAAGTTATTAAAAAAATCCATATAATTAAAAAAAAAAATTAAATAGAAAATTTAAAAATAATTTAAATTACAAAATTAAAATTTAGATAAAAAAAATAAAATACAAAAAAGAAAAAATTAAATTTAAAAATTTAAATTAAAAAAATAATAAGAAGAAGAAAACAAAAATATAAATTTTAAAATTAACAAAAAAAACAAATTAAAAAAAAAAAAACAAAATTGAAAATTGTAAAGGAAAATTAAAATAAAAGAGTTATAATAAAAAAAACTATCATTAAAAAACAAAAAAAATGAAAAAAACCACGTACAAATAATTAAAAAACAAATATCCATAAATTTGTTGTTTTTTTTAAAATGAAACAATCTATAAATTTTAAAAATGAAAAACCAAATAAACTAAAATATTTAAAAAAAAATAAATTTATTTTAAATTTTAATAAATTTAATGAATAAATTTTAAATTTCAAAAAATAATTAATCTAAAATATTAAATTTAAAAACAAAATTTAAAAAAAAAAAAAAAAAAATTAAAACAAATTAAATTTAAAATAAAAAATTTGAATTAAAAAAAAAAATAAAAAAAAATTAAATTTAAAAAATAAAAAATAAAAATAAATAAATAAATATATATATATATATTAAAAATAAAAAATAAATAAAAAAATAAAAGAATTTTTTGATCGTGGTGGCGTCGCCAGTCGCCCTCCCGGGAGGTCGATTCTGGGAATCGCCCTCCCGCGGCAGGAGACCAATTCTGAGAATCGCCCTCTCGCCGCGGGAGGCCGATTCCGGGAATTTCCCTCAGGCCGATTCTGGGAATCGCCCTCAGGCCGATTCTGGGAATCGCCGTCCCACCGATTCCGGGAATCGCCCTTCCGCAGTGGGAGGCCGATTCCGGGATTCGCCCTCCCGTTAATTATGGGAATCGCTCTTCCGCAGCAGGAGGTCGATTCTGGGAATCGCCCTCCCGCCGCGGGAGGCTGATTCCAGGAATCACCCTCTCGCTTGCTCAGACCGATTTTGGGAATCGCCCTGAGGCCGATTCTGGGAATCACCCTCTCGTAGTGGGAGGCCGATTCTGGAAATCGCCTTGAGGCCGATTCCGGGAATCGCCCTCCTGTGTCGTGGGAGGGCAATTCCCAGAATCAGCCTCAGGGCGATTCCCGAAATTGACCTCCCGCCGCGGGAGGGTGATTCCCAGAATCGACCTCCTACTGCGGGAGGGTGATTCTCGGAATCGGCCTCCCGCCTAGTGGTTGGCCTCTGCCGTCACCTGGGCGGGAGGCTGATTGGCGGCGCCACCACAATCAAAAAATTCTTTTTTATTTTTAATTTTTTTAATTTTTTTAATTTTTTATTTTTTTAATTTGATTTTTTTTAATTCAAAAAATTTAAAATTATTTTTTTTAATTTAATTTTTATATTTGAAATTTAATTTGTTTTAATTTGGTTTTTTTTTTTTAAATTTTATTCATTTTTTTGTTTTTTATTTTTTATTTTCTAAATTTTGTTAATAATTTTTATTAAATTTTGTATTTCTTTTTTTATTTAATTGGTTTTTTATTTTATTTTTTTTCATATTTTTTTATTATTATTAAATTTTATGTTTAGTTTTTTCATTTAATTTTTTAAAATTTAGTAAATTTTGTATTTTTATTTATTTATTTATGTGAATTTAATATATTTTTTAATTTTTTAATTTTTTATTATTATTTTTTTAATTACATAAAATTTTTGTATTTTTGTATTTTCTTTACTATGAGTTGCTGGAGCTGAGTTTGGGCGCGCTGCTGCAACCTAGCCGCCTTGCTGGTTTACTGGTGCTGCCGGCCTCGGCCTCGGCCTTGGTGGTTCTGCTTGACAGCCCCCGCCTCAAGGCCCGTTGCTTCAGTGCGGCGCTTTGTTGCTGCGTGGCTCCGCGGGGCCCTCCTCGGCCCCTCCTCATTGTCTACGTTGGGATCTATGGCCTTCCGTTCTTGATCTTGTTTCTGGCCGACTATGGCTTCTCAGGACGGTCCTTCGGTGGGAAACGATGCACAATCTGCGTTCTTCGCCCTTGTCAAATCTCCTCCACTTCAGCGCCCTCGTCCTTCTCTCTCTAAGTTCGTCAAGAAGCTCGATGGCTTGCAAGAGGTCGTTCTGCCTCCAACCTTGCCAAGAATGGCTGCCCTTTCCCTCGCTGAGAGGGGTCTCATAGGGAAATTCACAGGTTTATGGCCCTCTCCTAAATCTGTTCAACGTTGGATCGAGAAAAACTGGGCTGACAAAGTCAATGGCAAAATTTCCATTCGCTTCTGCGGGAAAGGTTACTACACTTTTCATTTTGAAACCAAAGCTGATAAGGACTTAATCTTCAGAAATGGGCCCTATTTTATGGACTCCAGAGGGCTGTATTTGAACAAATGGACACCAGAATTCGACCCCGAGCTGGATATCCCGAGTGTTGTCCCTGTCTGGGTCCGGCTTCCGCATCTCCCGCTCCATTGCTGGGGAGATGACTCGGTTCGCGCCATCGGCAAAGCTGTGGGGAAGTACATCGACAGGAGCGAGCCCAAGGATAATATGCAAGCATGTGCGTGCATATGTGTGGAAGTAGATCTGGGCAAAGGTCTCCCAGAGGCAATCAAGCTGAAGGTGGATGACTGGACACACATTCAGCAGCTGGACTATGAGCAAATCCTGTTCAAATGCAAGGTATGTCACGAGTACGGTCATTTTTCCAACCGATGCACTAAAATTGCTATTGATGATTCTATTCAGCTTGAGAAACAATGGGAAACTGTAAAAAGGAAAAAGACCTCTGTCGCTTCGCTTGCTGTTGCTCCTCCCAAATCTGAGCCCTTCAAACCTAATCATTCTTCCTCGTCAACTCCTCCGCCCTCTCCCCCTAAGAAATCCTTGGAGCATACCAATCCCTTGGAGTCCTCTAACCCTTTCAACTCCATTTCCCTTGATGATGACCCCCCCATCTCCCTGCCTCCATCTCTGGACAGCACTCTCGCTCCTTCCTCCCCCACTAACCTCTCCCCTTCCTTCTCTCATGACCCTCCCTCACCTAGATCTACCAGAAGTTCTGTCAAAGAACATGGGGCCAATCTGGATTCTCACAGGAAGCATGGTCCTGGCAGGAGATCAACTAAACATCAAAGAGAAGAAAATGCCCAAAACGATATAGCCATGGGCACTCAAAACCCTATTGAAACCTACATTTTGGGGCAAAACAGCAAGGATGTGGAAACCAAAAACAAGGGAGGGCGAGCAACTCTCCGTACCCCTCTCACCCAATGATGAAAGTTTTATCTTGGAATAGTAGGGGTTTAGGGCACCCCTCCAAGATTTCAGCTCTGAATGATCTGATAACTCAGGAAAAGCCAGGAATATTACTGTTACAAGAAACAAAGCAGGGATACCAAGAAATGAGAGGGATTATTGATCACCTCAAGCACTACAAAGGAAGCATTAGTGAATCAAGAGGAGCTTCAAGGGGGATCGCTACTCTTTGGAGCCATACTACTTGGAAGCACCATTCAAATACTATCAACCAATTTTGGATCAAAATCATTCTAGAGAATCTCATGAGTAACCAAAAAATTATCATCTACAATGTATATGCTCCAAACCATTACAGGGATAAGGCATTGTGTTGGAATTCTCTCCAAATCGACATTGATAATGAAGATTGCAGTAGCATTGTTCTTGGAGGAGATCTCAATCTCATACTCCACGCCAACGAAAAGAAAGGGGGCTGCTTTATTCACGATCCTTATAGATCGCAGCTGGAAACCATCATGTAGGACCATGATCTTATTGATGTCGCCCCCAAAAACAGAAGGTACACATGGAATAACCGCAGATTAGGCAAGGCAAATATTATGGAGCGGCTGGACATGTTCCTGGTTAATATCTCACTCATCTCCTCCTTCTCCACGGCTTTCTCTGTCATTCTACCCTTTGCTGCTTTTGATCACTATCCCACAACGTTAACTCTTGAAACCCACAGTCCACTAGGCCCCATTCCCTTCAAGTACAGTTCGCTGTGGAATGACTTGCCTACTGTAGACCAAATTGTTAGGCAAACTTGGTGCCAGCATATTGAAGGATCGCCAAGCTTTATCTGGGAAAGAAAATTAAAAAGGACCAAAAGCGCTCTAAAGGAATGGGCCAGAAACCACTATAAAGAGCCGGAGAAAGTCAAAGCTGAGATCAAATATAAACTAGAACAGATCCATAACACCATAGAGGAACATGGTTTATCCCCGGACCACAAAGCAAGAGAAAGCGAACTTTATTTTCAACTCTACCGTGCCAATCGTATGGAGGAGCAGAAATGGAGGCTCAAATCTCGCC